>JASDQU010374586.1:0-13586 GCA_032191745.1 Picea mariana
TTATGTCCAAAGTCTCATGTGTAGTCTCTTCTTTTCAGCTCAGGATCAGTCATATGTGAGCTTTATTACAGTCTAGTTTTAGACAAGAAATACATCGTGTTATTTTTTGAACTTTGGTAGAGATGGGGTTGGTCTCCTTCCATGGAAACCCATCATGCACATTTTTCATGTAATCTTTTTGAAGACTTATAGAAGGTAATATATAGCTAACTTACCCAAAAAAAATTATATAAAAAATTAAATCATTTTTCATATTTATTTTAGTTATTATGGTTTTTTTTAATTCTAAAAATAATAATATTTTTGTATATACATGTTATTCCATGATTCCATTAATGTAAATGAACTAAAGGATGAAAAATTCCACATTGTTACTAGAGATTGAATTTAAATTATTATTTGTGAAAAACTTCATTATAGGTATATACAACAATATAATCATCATGAGCTCAACGTGTCACTTGTGGGAATTGAACCCGAGTGGGGAGGATAACAATCATTCCTCCCAACCACCGGAGCTAAAACCGATTGACATAAAGGTGTTAGTTATATTAAAATATTTGTTAATCTTGTAGTTAGGTTTAACATTAAATCCATTTGTGACACACAATTTCCACTACATTTGTTTTGGTGCTTTATAAATGTTTAATGATGATACGTTCAAAGTGCTTATGTTGTTCAATGTCTTCTACATTTTTTAGTCACTTGTGCATTAAATTTGTTTTGGTTCCTTATGATTTCTCAAGGTGTCGATCTTTCCCATGCATTTTGTATCCCTAGGTATTCAATGAAAAGGAAAAGTTTTTCATCTCCAATCTCACTTGAAAATGTGTCTATATTTTCGAATGCTTTTTGCATTCCTTGGTCTTACTTGAAAGGTGTTGAAACACTAAGGGTCAAGAACAATTAGTATCTTGTTGGAGGATCATAGAATTAGGTAGATCACATTGCTAATATTCCAAGAGAGAGGTGGTGTCTTAAGAAATTTTTACAACACTTAAGCACAATAGAGCATAGCTCAATATACAAAGAAGTGTAAGAAACTGAAACATTTCCATACACAAGTAGTATCATACACTCTTGTTTCACACACATAGATCGACCCATAAGGTCATATTATATAGCACCAACATGTAACCAACTCCCTTGAAGTGAGGAAGACAAGGTCCACAATGCACATAGATTGGTGATGGTGCATAACAAACTCCTTGATTTTTCCTTGTTGTACACACCAGTTAATTGCTTGTTTGTACCACTCATTCAACTCTTATAGATGATTGTAATTGTCTATGGGAGATATATAGGTGTGATGAACCTACATAGATATCCATTTTAACAACCCCCCATGATCAAAATGCTCTAAAAAATGTAACTTGGTGAAATTATTTGTGAACAGGGTACCCCCCCCTCCTATAATTAAAACTTCTTAAAGCCCAAGCATAGCTCAAAGTTTCACAAACTTATCTTATAATAGAGGATTTGTAAATATATCAACAACTTAATCATATCTCATGTAATAAACAATATTCACAACAGTATCATGTACTAACTATCTTAAGTAATAAGAATGAATTTCCACATGTGTCATGTTGTTTTGTGCAATGGGATGTTGTTGTGTGCAATAGGAGCCTCAATGCCACAAGAAAACCAACTCTACAAAAAACATGTCCATTAACTCAAAGATTATAAATCATTCACATGATGTGCAATATACCTAGGGTATATTAGATCTATTAAATAATTTTTCCTTGAATTTTGCAGGATCATGATTCAGGATCGAGTTCAAATGCACAAGATATTTTGGTATTCCCAAAATTCCACAAGATCTTATTAGGAAAAAGATATTGCTTGCAGATGTTTGATGAAAATGGACAGTTTTTTTATCCTACCAATTATAACATGCCATCTTCCAGCAACCAGCCTAGGTCAATGATATTACAATGTGAATTGGATCTCTTTTATGCAAACATCCCTTAGGGCGTAAGAAAAAGATGATTGTGTGATTGGATTTTTGGATTTTCAAAGGAACTAATCTAAATGAATTGGTTAATTCGAAATTTGTTTTATAAAGTGGTTGGTTGCATTTTTATTCTTGGGAAAAAAAATTACATGCTTCTAATAAATGTTTGGTATAATGTTTCAACATACTAAATGCATTATGTTACTAATATTATCGATGTAATGTTCAATATTTTTACAATCATAAATCTAATGATGAGTAACATGTCTACCATATACCATTGCACCCCACTATAATATCAATTCATGAGCTTGCTATTAAATGAGCACATCTTAGAAAGGAATCATACCAAGCATAGTTGAATCAACCACCTATTCAATTCCCACTACATCTTGAGTAACCAACTCAAAACCTATACAGTAACACTAGTTGTTCACATGTTGGGGATGAAGGCAATGACACAGAGGTTGGTATGGATGATTTCTTACAAGATACCCAAGTCATGCAAGGAATGTTGTTACATGCATTCCATCCAAATGGACTAGGGGATGACATCGATATCATTGATACCTTCTTCAAAAACCTAAAATCTGCTTCCACCACCCCTCTCTTTGGACATCAGCCAAGGTATACCCAAATAGGGACAACAATATTACTGTACAAATTGAAAGCAATGTATGGTATGTCAAGCGCATGTTTCTCGGCACTTGAGGTAACTAACCATTAACTCCCCTAATTTTTTAAGGAATCTTGTCACACAATGAAGGAAGAAAATGGTTTATTTTATGCATGCTTGATGACAATGTACATTTCTATTACCCATTAATTGCAGGTTACTCAAAGATAAGGTACTTCCAAGAGATAATTCCTTGTTCGATAGTTGCGCAGAGGCAAAAAAAAATGTTGAAAATGTTGGGTATTGAGTACATATCATACCACACATGTCCAAATGATTGTATTATGTACAAAAATGAATATGGGGAAAAAGAGATATGTTCAAATGTGGACATGACAAGTACCATAAATAAAAATCCAAGGGTAAGACACATGGTCATCCTCATGATATATTGAGGCACATGCCTAAAATTCCAAGGATTCAAAGGCTCTTTCATTGAAAACAATTAGCCATGTTGCAGGGTGGCATGCCTCACATAGAATTGATTTAGGAGTTATGTGAATCCCAATAGATTTAATAGACATGAAGCATGTAGAGGATACATGGCCTGGTAAATTCAAGGATGAAGTACGAAGCCTACGATTGAGCATATTTGTGGGGATATTTATATGCATAAATTACATACACTAAATCATCAATCCATGGGATCGTAAGCTTTTGAGATGCAAGAAAAGTATATGCAATATCAGAGCCTAATCTAAGATCTGTGTGTTGATGAAAACAATTAGAACTAATTAATGCAGTAAAGATTCTTTACATGAGCAGTTTTTCAATCAGTGGGGAATTAAATGACAAGTCTATGTAGTAATGCAGCTCTTAATAATATATGGTTTAGAGGGTACTCCATTTCTGTTCATGACCAAGGATTGACAATGAAGCATTTTGATCTAATCCTACATAAACTAGTTTTTCAATCCACACGACATCAAATGAAATAGCACTCAAGAATTAAATAAACTCACACCAGCATTAAATCAAATCATAAATCTTCATATGCCAACTACAAAATGTTTGGCGATATTTTTGTAAAAATATTCAAATTTCTAAGGATTTTATATAGTTTGTATAAATTTTTGGTGATTTTTAAGGTGAAATAATTTTATCCTATAGAATTTGGGTGAATCATTTTTAGAATAGCGAATCGGTTATTGGGAAAAACCTTGGAAAATTATCCCATGAGCGAAATTTATCCCCTAAAATCATCCTTGATTATCATGGGTAGTTGTCGATTAGTGAAGTATGGCAATCATTGATTGCATAGATCTACAGATCTAGACAATTCTTTCCCAAAGAATCACCAACTAGATTGTCAAACAATCAAGCATGAAGCTTCATGTTCACAAGCATTAGTTGAACTACAATATGAATGAAATTGCAACATTACTTAACTACAGAATTAAATTGTCTATAGGAATTGAATTGGATGAATTGATTACCAATAACCAAACTAAAATAAATCCTAATGTAACAAAATAAATAAAACAACTAGGGTGTTACTTCTAAGACGAAGGGGGGCCTGCCTTCTCTCAGGAGTATGATTGTTCTACACTTACAAGCTCAACAACTCAGTAATTAATGACACATCAACCAGTATTTATATTCCAAGATTAACAAAATACATGGATGTTGAACAAAACTAGATTTGCTTCCTTCTTAATATCGTTATCGATCTCTCTGTTCAGGCACGAGTGCCTTTGATATTTATACAACGATATGCAAATCAAAACTAACAGTTCTTAACATCTAATCCCATGCAATCTATTAAGGATAGTCAGGATATTACAACGTTGGCTTCAAATAAACCAATTTAGACAACATAATCTTGTAACAAGTCAGTTTGTTATGATTTCATGACTGAAGGCATGAAATCACAACAACTTGTTCACATTATAGTAATCGGTTAAAACATTGACCAGAAATAGTGTCTTTATTGTTGTAGTGTTGGCCAAATTGGATGGTGGATGTCCATGTGCACGCGATTCTCTACATAACCCATATCTCTGAATTGGATGGAACGAGTGGAAAATATCTCAACCATCAAGGAAACTACAGGACCTGTCAAAACATAGATTTTGAGGAAAATATGTCTTGAAGATTCACCTGTATCTCCCAAATTGTTTCCTTTTTGGAAAATATGCTCATGATTTAGTAAATTTGGGGCATTTTGCACAAAACCCATGCCTTGGATTTACCAACTTCATCTTCATTTGTCCGAAAATGTCCTGGAAAAATTTCTTCTAGAAATAGGTTGCTACAGGAATTACCAGAATAGGTCTATGTTGTAGGAACAAACCTGGTAATTTCATCAACTTAGAACAATTTGAATCATTCTATCCATTAAAACAAAGGAAATGAAACATTAGGATAAAATCATTACCTCTTGAATCAACATAACACTTTAATGACAAAATGGTAGGTACAAAATCACTAAGGGGTAACAAAATGGGTGAATGATCAGAAATAGGGTCAAAATAGGGTCCTTTAGACTGCACCAAACGTGATAAAATAGAGACCCTAAATCTCCCCTGTGTCTGAGGATTTGTATGTCCTCATGCAAAATTGAACTTCTGCCCATCTGCAAAATTGATACCTCAAAATTGTTGAGACTCTTCACAAAATAATGGAGAAAATATGTATTAGGCCTGAAAGGATGCTCTTAATCTCATTCCTCTTAATTATGATGGAGTCTTTTAACATTGCATGTTCATTTTTAATGTACTTCTCCAATATATCCATTTCTTCAAGGCCCTACCTAAAAGATTTCCCTTTTTTCAACCTTTTTGTGAATTGTGAATCCCTCGTCTCTAGGAGCACGTTTATTTCCTTTATTATCATTATTAACAACAACAACTTTACACCTTGATTCTCTGCGTTAGTTGTTCACTGTGGAGGTTTTAATAAAATATTTTTCCTTTTGACATTGACACTATTAATGGATAAAGTTTGGAGAAGAAAGGATTGTAGATGGTTAGATGGAATTTGAATTAGTTATAGAACCAATTATGAATTGCATGCAAAATGTTGAATCATGGAAAAAGAAAGGAAATGTCAAGGCATCGTTATATTGGATTGTGCCAAACCATGATCAAAAGTTCATTAGTTAAAAGGGACGACGTTATGATAATATGGTAGGGGTGGACCAGATCTTTGAGAAGTGAGAGATCAATAATATTGGAAGGTGGTATGTAAGGTTAAAAGGTGGCTTTGAAATGAAATAGTAGGTTGAAAGGTGGATAGAACATAGGAAACACAAGCTCATAATAGTTGTTTATCATGATTTTTAACAAACTAAAAGATTAAAATTGATCTCACCTCAGGTTTCCTTTTAATGATCATTTAAAGAGGTAATTGCAAAGGTTGGAATATGAATCTGAACTCTGAAGACCATTGAGGAATAAACCATACCCAGGAATCTGAATAGTGTTGTTGAAAATAAATTTATGATGTAAATGCTTGAACTTTGGACTAATCAGACCGATAGAATATTGGAAGGAGAGGATTGAATCTACAATAAATTTGAACCATGTTGAAGATGACCTTGTTGCTTCTAGCTCTACTATGAGGAAGTAGTCTACAACAAATCTTAGTGATCTGCTACAGGAACAGAGATCTTATATAAGAACAAAAATTTGTTACAGGAATAGGAACTTCATTGTTTTAACAAGTTGCCTTGTTGAACTGTTGAACTACTCCCCCACACCTAAATGTTGCAAACTGAGACACCTATCATCCACCCTTCAAAACTAATAAAAATTTTAACACTTCAAAATTTACTGATTTATGTTAGATACTGCAAAAAATTGAGTCATGCCTTGTGAAGCAACATGAATGAGAATGTCCAAGTTGGACATTCTTGATTGGAACCCTATGAGTTTATCTTGGAGTCTTCACTTTAAAATTTCTAGCCACTTTAAGAAATTTATGGTTATTGGCTTCCATTCTTCCTAAAACTTTCTTTTACATTTCGAGTAAGCATCCAGAGATTATTCTCCATCGATCTCAAGCCTTACTTTGCTCCTCTTCTCTTTCCTTAAAATCTAGAGAGTGTGGGGTTTGTGTTGCAGCGTTGTCTTATTTGACAAGGATGAAGTGTTTTAATTTGTAGCTCGAGTGGAGTTCAAACAAAGAATGGTTGGCAGTAGTGGGAAGAACAAGTAAAATTCCAAGGAAAGGATTTCATAGGGTTGTCATTTAGAATGCGTCAATCATAGGTAATGAGACAAGATCATGGTTTAGTTTTTTTTTCAAATTCAAAGAGATTTCCATAGTATTGCACCCCTCAATTCAAATGAATAAAATAAATTTTAAAATAATTGTCCAAGTTTCGATTACCTGATATTACCTTGTTTCTTTTTCTTGAAATGTTGTAGGATCAAGAACTGTACCTATTATATGGAATTATGATTGATGTTGACTGGAACTATGTTGTTCTTATTGAATGAAGGATTTTTGGATAGGAACTCTTGGAATAAAATCAGTATTGTGACTTTTTGCAAGAAAATCTAGG
This sequence comes from Picea mariana, assembly GCA_032191745.1. Classification (NCBI taxonomy): domain Eukaryota; kingdom Viridiplantae; phylum Streptophyta; class Pinopsida; order Pinales; family Pinaceae; genus Picea; species Picea mariana. The sequence continues at coordinate 7,144 of JASDQU010374586.1, forward strand.
TTGAACTTACTGCATAAATATCATGTAGCAATCCACCTATACCCTTTTAAATCACATGATTTATATGTTGGAAGGAACAGAGAACACCAACTGAAGATGAAAATCCTATGTACCATCTTATTTTATCAAAAATGATACTAGAACAAATGTTGGAACTCGAACAATTGTAAGAAAAAATTATGGAAATGAAATATTGTTGGAACAGTAACAGGAAATTAAACATCTATATGTTTGCTATAGGCTAAATCACTGAAAAAAATCATCCCCCCCTTTCTGTACATTCCCTTCCATGTGAATAAATTTTCTTGAAGTCAAACATGGAGAGGAATCGTTGGATTACCAACCATTAATGGATGTCATTAACCAACATGAGATTACTCACCAATAATGTCAATGAGCATCAAGGTACTTCAATGCATCATGTCAAGCATGAATAGATGTGTTGAAGTCGAGTAAATTGCAGGATCGATAGTTAAGAGGCATTAATGCATCCCCATTGTTTTCAGTGAGGAGACATGTCATTGAGGCATATAAGTTCCAAGGCATTATCAAAATCTCTAATCTTGGTACCCAGATAAGTGTTGGATTTTCCTTATTTATAGAGCATTAGTGTTACTAGTGTTCTTTTAATTCGTTACCATTAACATATATATCATGTACTGAGCAGTAGCAACATAAACAAGAGACAGAAAAGAACATAAGATATTTATTCTGGGAAAACCCCAAATGGGAAAAAAAAACCCAGCAAACTTTCTTAGATAGATTTTGTTCACAAAGCAAGTCCAATCAGATAAACCCTAGCACAAGTGATAGCTTAACTAGAAATACCACCCCAGTTGCAGCATCACCATATAAAGGTAGTGTGCCTCCTCAAGGAGTAGCGCACAAGAGAGAGATACCAAAAGACTGAGCAATAATAAATTGTGCAGTTGCAACTATTGTGTCACCTCCTCCAAAGTTGTGTCTTGCTTCTGTGTAGCTGGGAAAGTGTGAGTGAGTGAAAAAATGAGCTAAGGTGCCTCCTTATTTATAGTCTTTATGTCCTTTTATCTGGGACGACTTCTCTTCTGGGAAGGTGTCTTTTAATTATACTTTATTCTTCTGGGTCAATTTCTCTTCTAGGGTATTTCAACATCTTTCCAATGGATCTCCTTCTTATGGAATCTTCTATGCATCTAAGAAAGGTCATCTAGGAGGGAAAGATCCTCCTGCAGCTACCAAAACACCAACAGTCCCTCTTAGCTAGGGAGGCATCTTTCATGATTTCTTCATTTGGTATTCCACTAACTACTCTACAATCTGCTAGCAGGCACATGGCTGCTACAATGCCTTCGGTAGCTCGAATCATCAGGCACAGTCTCTGCAATCAAAAGGTAGCACACATAGATACATCCAAACAATATGGTAATCTCCATGATAATCAACTAGTAGCACACACCTACTACAATGTCATCCAATAGATCACAATTTTTTCCAAGTAGTACACAACAATTGTCCAGTGACACACAGTCACTGCTAGTGGAACACATCCACTGTAGTAGCACACAACTATTGTTTGGAGTCACACAGCCTCCGCTAGTGGAACACAACCATCGAAGTAGCACACATCTACTGTCCGGAGTCACATAGCCTCTACTAGTGGAACACATCCACTGTAGTAGCACATAGTTATTGTCTGGAGTCACACAGCCTTCGCCAGTGGTACACAACCACTGAAGTAGCACACAAATATTGTCTGGAGTCACACAACCTCCGCCAATGGAACACATCCACCATAGTAGCACACAACTATTTTACAGAGTCACACAACCTCCGCTAGTGGAACACATCCACTGTAGTATCACACAGCTAATGTCTAGAGACACACAGTCTCCGCCAGTGGTAGACAACCACCAAAGTAGCACACAACTATTGTCTGGGGTCACGCAATCTCCTCCATAGTCTTAAGACTACATGTGTGATGTTTCTTCTCTCAACAGGTCTGAAAATGCATTACCCCCTTAGTCACCTCAAGTGACTGATCCAGGGAACCCTTGTCTAGAGGGGTTAGTCGACATGAGAAGAAACAACACACCTCCCTCTCAATGAGGGTGAACATTTGAAAACATTCCAAGCTTGTTCCTGAAGTACTCATACTTCATTCTTGACAAGGGCTTGGTGAGAATGTCTGCTATTTGTTTGTCTATGGATATGTACTAGAGCTCCACAGCTCTTATATCCACCATGTCCTAAATGTAATGATATTTTATCTCTATATGCTTAAACATGTCATGGAATACAGGGTTCTTCATAAGCTTCATGTAACTTTGATTGTCACAATGTATCAAAGTTGGCTCCAATTCTAGATCAAATATCCCAGCTAGAAACTTTCAGAGCCACACTGCTTCACAGCTTGCCACGCTTGTTGCAATATACTCTGCTTCTAATGTATTGAGTTCCATTGATGTTTGCTTCATGTTTAACCATGAGATCATGCATGATCCCAAACTGAAACAGCATCTGGAAGTACTCTTCTGATCCAATGCAATCCCTACCCAGTTAGAATATGTATATCCTTGCAGCTTCACATCTCCACCTGAGACATATCTCAATCCATATCAAATTGTACCATGATGGTACCTCAACACATGCTTTGCTACCATCCAATATATTTGTCTAGGTTCAACCATGTGTTGACTCAAGGTGTTCACTACAAATCATATGTTTGTCTTGGTGTTAACCACATACATCAAGGATCCAATCAATTGTTTATACATAGTGGGATCCACCAAATCTGAAGATTTGTCACTTAAGAGCTTCAGATTTATTTTCATGGGTGTGTTCATGGACTTGCAGTCCATCATCCCAAATTTCTTCAAGATATCAACCATATATTTTTTTTGGTTGAGGAAAATATCATCTGATCTCTGCCACACTTCCAATCCCAAGAAGTAATGCATCAGACCTAGATCCTTCATCTTGAACTCTAAAGAGAGCTCCCTCTTGCACCCAACTATGATATTATCATATCATATCATAAATAGGTCATCCACATGTAAGATCAATGGCAAATCATCAAATAACTATCTAATCTAGTGTATCATGCTCTGGGTTCCTGCTTAGGTCCATACAAAGTCTTCTTCAATCTGCATACATGAGACTCCTTCTCATGTATATTGTGGCTTCTCTATATACACTTCTTCTGGCTACCGGAACAAGTGTCTCGTCATAATCTTCTTCCTCTTGCTGGGAGAATCCTCAGGCCACAAATCAAGATTTGTACATTTCTATGCTACCAGCTGCAGCATGCTTGATGTTGTAGATCAACTTGGAAGTCACTACTGACTTCTATTATGGTCTCGGAACCACCTCTCATACATCATTCTTCATGATGGATTGATACTCCTCCATCATGGAATCCTTCCATTCCTGCTTCTTAGCAGCTTCTTCAATGGTGGAAGGTTTTGAATCAATGATGTTGCTCATTAGCACATAGCTGGAAAACATATGTGGTTTCTGGAACTGAGGAAAAATCTATATCCCAATCCTTCTGATTGGATGCCTCTTTTGTCACTATGGCAAGTTCTATTGAGATAAGGGAATCCTTCCAGGAGATCCCACATATCCTAGAAGCCTCTGAAGCTTTGATCTATCCTTCTCAACTCATGGCACATGTCTGTCGGTCTTGGAAGACATCTCTCTCTCCTATATGAATCTGAGAAGTAATACTTTCTAAATAAAAGTCTCTAAGCCATTGACTCTCTCTGAGATCAGGCTCACTCTGAATCTGCATGCTCCCTCTAAAGATTGACACCCTCTGAGTCTATATTATCTTTGGAGCCACGTACTTCCGCTGCATCTGTTGACTTCTTCTGAATTCTGATCTCCTATGCACTGTGCTAGGAGGTTGCTCCTCCCTACTGAATCATAAGGGTTGACGCCCTTTGAAATCTAGCTCCTTCTAAGTTGGTACTTGGTGGGTCCACCTGCCTCACCACTGGTGGAGTCATCTTCTTCTCTTCATAGTATGTCTTATCAATTCCATGCATTTGTATCTCCTTTGCATTATGCAAGGTATCGCGAGAACATGTTGGTTTTACTGCATCGTTGCTAGGTAGGTCCTTCTAGCACTACTGACTCTTCCTGATGATATAAAGAGTGGTCAAATTAACTGTATGGTCATCTTTGGAGCCTTATGCTCCTCACAGTCAATATCCATAAGAGATACTCTTCTTCATCTTCTACTTCACATGGGTGTGTACGTTCGTGTAGACTTTCTAAATAGTTGCCTCCTGCAATCGTCATCATAGCTCCTTCTTAGAGCTATCACCTATTACCTACCTAGAACAAGAGACAAGAACAACATTTCCATGGTAACCTCCATGGAATGGTTAGTAAATCAAGAACAAATCTTCGAGGAGATAAATTTCATCTTGCAGACAAGTATGTCATCAACAATGAGCATTTTATTAATGGTAATCATACCGACAGTATTCAGGTGTACCTAAACATTTGATAGCAATAGAAAATAATAAATTTGTAAAGAATGTTATCTTAGGTACAATACTTTCTTAAGCAACAACAATATAAAATATCAAACCTAATATGCAAACCTGGAGTCCGATGTTGTTGTCTTGCTTGAGTTTCCTTCTATTGGTCATATGAAAACACCATTGTCTAAAAGACAAATTCTTCATTTGTTGATGCCTTTAAATGCTCTTTGTCATCTGCAGCATGTGCATGGTGTTTCTTCTTCTCCTTTTCATTTTTATCTGGACATTGGAAGGCATAATCTCCTAGTTTCTGGCAACTATATTATCTGATATTTAACGCATCCTTCTTGTAACGAGGTCTCTTAGACTTCTTTGGATTTTCTTCTTCCCTTTTATTTCTCTTATTCACTTGAGCAGCAAGTGCTTACTTTTCATCCTCATTAGTCTTTTGTGTCTTGGATATCATCCTAAATTTCTCTTGAGTGCAATCTGACCATAACTTGTCAAACTTGGGCAATCTCCTTCTTGCACAAATTGCTTGGACAAATGACTCCCATGAGGGAGGGAATCCATTGAGTGTGGTGGTCACAAGTTTACCATCTTCGATTGGATCTCCAATAGCAGCTAACTAATCCAACATAGTTACCAACTTAATGAGAACTGTGACCTCAAAATGAGAAATCTGGCCCAAAAAACCCATATTTTTGCATAAAAAACATCAAAATCAACCCCGAAATCAAAAAGTGGTGCTACCGGTAGCACCATTTTTTAAAACGGGGTCAAAATTACAACATTTTTCAAACATGGGCTTCAAAACTTAGACAATAGCTCAGAAAAACCTTAAAATCAACACCTAAAAACAAATAAGATGTTTTTGAATTTTTTTTTCCTTTTCAAAACATTAAATTTTGAGATCATTTTAAATCGTATTTTTATCACTTGGTACCATTAAAACCAAAACCTCAAAATCAACCATCAAATTGAAAAGTACTACTACCGATAGCACCCATTTTAAAATTGGGGTATGAAAATAACACATTTTTATAATGTGGTAAAAGAACTCATCATTACTATAAACAAAATCATAAAAGAAACCCTTAAATGTTTACTTTTTAAATGTTATTATCACGCAAAGCACAAGGTAATACATAATACCATGAAAATATCACAATATACTTTAAAAATTCAACGTCACTTTTTAATAATTTTTTACTTTTAATAATAAAACAATAAATACGAGTTACATTGAATGAAACATATATAATTTCTTAAAAGTATTGTTATATTGACCATATTCAAAACATATGAGCCAAGAAATTTTATGAGCTAACAAAATTGTGAAAAACTAAGAAAAACTAGAAAGAAATGAAAAACAATTAAAATTTCCCAAAAAACAATAATTTAAAAAACAAAAATAAGTTTTTTTGTAAAAAAGAAGAGCCAAAACTCTCTTCAAACTTTAAAAAAGAAAAAGAAAATTAGAAAAAAACACTGAAAAACAATCAAAATTCAATAAAATTAAAAAAAAAAAATCAAAAATAAATGAAAATTAACAAAAACATTAAATTTACCTAAACTACAAATTTATTTTTAAAAAAAAATATAATATGTTAATAATGTAAAAATGTTTTAATATAACATAGTTATATTATAACATAGTTATATTATAACATAGTTATATTATAACATAGTTATATTATATAGCATAGTTATAATATAGCATAGTTATATTATAACATAATTATATTATAATATAGGTTTATGTTTTTTTTTAGATTTTTGTGAATTTTTTTGTGTAAATTTTATTTTTTTAACCTTTTTTATATTAATTTTAATTTTTTGTTGTAGTTTTAAGGTTTTTCAATTTATTTTTGTTAATTTTTATTTTAAGTTTCTTAATTTGAGTTTTTTTTTTTTGGTATGTTTTTAAATTTTTGGGGGGGTTTTCAACTTTTTAAAGTTTTTTTGGGG
>JASDQU010374586.1:13858-24121 GCA_032191745.1 Picea mariana
TATTTTTTTCCTTTTTAGTTTTTTAGGTTTTTCTTCAATAGTTTTTTCTCATATAAATTTGTTTTTAAAATGTTTTTGTTTTTTAAATTTCAATTCTGTTTGTTTTCTTATTTGTTTTAGTTTTTAATTGATCCAAAAAAAATGAATTATATTTTTTTTCTAAATATTTAAAAAAATTGTTATTTAACAACACTTGTTTTCTATTTATTGAAGTAAGGTAAAAAAAAGTGTGTTAAAAATGATATTTTCCACTATATTTAAAATGTATGGAACCATAACTTAATTAAGGATGGATAATTATATGAAAAATCTAAATTTCAAAAAACTAAATGGTGTACAACATCTTTAACATTGGATGAAGCATGGAAATATGATTAAAAACATGATTGAATAAAAATAAAAATAAAATAGATGAAAAAACATCGTTGAAAAAAAATATATATAATTGAAAATTTTGAAAATAAATGAAAAAATGAGCATTTAAAAAAACAAAGTGGAAACCTTATGTATCAGAAAATTTAAAATATCAAAAAACCACCTAAAAATGGAAGGGGGTGCTACCGGTAGCACCATTTTTAAAAACGAGGTAAAAAACTTAACCCCCCAAAAAACAAGAACTCTGTAGAGTTCTCGTTAAGTTGGTAACTATGTTATCATTGATCTTCAAGATCTTCATAAAATAGTTGACCATTGTTTATGAATTGTTCATTGTCACATTTTTGAGTTGATGCATCAAAGTAAGCTTTCAACTGGTATTCTTACTTTCATAAAGTCTAGTTAGAGCATCAAACATATCCTTCCGTGTATTAGTTCTGATACATTGGGTATCATGTGATCCTTGATTGATTCTGTCAAGATCCTCTTGGCCTTGACTTCATTCTTCTTGAAATTTGCCTTTGCTTCTTCATCTTCAGATTTTGGATGCATCTTCTTGACGTGGTCCAATAATTCATTCTCTTGTAGAATGAGTTGTATTCCATGCTTCTAGGATGTGAAGTTATCTACTCCATCCAATCTATCCTCGACTCTCATACAGGTTGACATTTTCACCGGTAGAAACCCTAGCACTGAAAAACCTTGATTTTTCAATCTTCACCAAACTACACATTGAGGGTTTCAAGGGGTGCGCTAGGTTAGGGAGCACTACTCTATAAAAGAATTATTCCCAACATCCTTGGGATAGCGCTCAGTGATCTTAACAAATTATTACAGTTGCAAGGTGTTGCAAGGTATCGTTGTATCGATCTTCCTTCCAGTGGTTAAATTGTTCTGAAGCTAACCAACTCTGATACCATGTTGGATTTTCCTTATTTACAGAGCATTAGTGTTACTAGTGTTCTTTTACTTTGTTACCATTAACATATATATCATGTACTGAGTAGTAGCAACATAAACAAGAGATAGAAAAGAACACAAGAGATTTATCTTGTGAAAACCCCAAATGGGGAAAAAAAACCCAACAACCTTTCTTAGATAGATTTCGTTCACAAAGAAAGTCCAATCAGATAAACCCTAGCACAAGTGATAACTTAACCAAAAATATCACCCGAACTGCAACTGCAGCACCATACAAAGGTAGTGCACCTACTCAAGGAGTAGCACACAAGAGAGAGATACCAAAAGACTGAGCAATAATAAATTTTGCAAATGCAACTACTGCGTCACCTCCTCCAAACTTGTGCCTTGCTTCTATGTAGCTGGGAGAGTGTGAGTGAGGGAACAAATGAGCTAAGGTGCCTCCTTATTTATAGTCTTCTTGTTCTTTTAGTTGGGCCGAATTCTCTTCTGGGAAGGTGTCTATTCATTATACTTTATTCTTCTGGGCCAACTTCTCTTCTAGGGTATTTCAACATCTGTCCAATGGATCTCTTGCTTCTCGAATATTCTCTACATCTAAAAAAGGTCATCTAGGAGGGAAATATCCTCTTGGATCTACCAAAACACCAACAATAAGGATTTGGAGTGGATGGGCCAAGATTGTTGGAAGGAGGGCCTTAATGAATCCCCCATCATCCAACGCAAGATTCATTCAAAAAATGTTTGAATAATTATAAATGAAAGATTGAACCAACAATTGTTCGCATAATTTTATTGCAAACCTTGCTAGCGAGAAACCTAGTTTTCAAGAAAAGTTAGTGTCTAATTGCGCCAGGAATCCTGGTTTTCACGGTTATGCTTATTTTTCTCTTTACTATTTTATTTATTTGTTTATCACAATGTCTTACCCTACTTGGAAAAGGAAAACCTCCTCTCAAGTGTAGGAATACTTCCAATGCATCCATTTACGTAATAGGATCTCAGTTAAACTCATATCCAAATATGAAAAGTATACCTTGATAAGTATTGGGATATGAGAGGCCAACTGTTGTTGTGGAGATAACTCCAAGAATTGTCGAAATATGGAGTGGTGTTGTGGCCTGATGATTGTTTGGAACCAAGTTTCAATATAATCTTCGTCTCATTGGCTTCCCTTGGTTGTCATGCCATAAAGTTCTTTTGAAAGTTGGTCATCACACTTCGTAATGCACAAGAGATCTTGGGATAAACATGCCAAAAAATATTCAACCTCTGGCTCCAGTATCTGGTCTTCATCAGATGTGGCCCATGACTCTTTGATCTCTTCTATATTCTCACAAGGACTACTAGAAGAAACTTCTAGATCCTCCTCTTGTAGAATATGTTCATGGATCCTTTGTTCCTCCACTGATTTCTAAAATGAAGACTCATCCCCGGTGGCAATTCTGGAGTGTGGACAAGTATTTGAGAAGGTCCTTGTGGTGTCATGCTTTCCCTTGCTCAAAAAATTCTTAAGAATTATTACATTCTTCTTTCTGGTTTGGAGGTCCTTCTCATAAATGGATTAGTATACATGAGTTCTTACTGCACCTAAAATAATTGAACTTAATCAATTGAAGATATGAAATGATAATAACTACAAAAGTAATTCATGTACCTGAACTCCTCATGCAATTAAGATGTTGTTCTCATCAAGTCATCTTTTCACATAAATTAATCCCTCCATGAATAAAAAACACACTTACATAAAAGAAAAACTAAGGAAATAAACTATGAATGCTCTAATCCATTTAGCATCTCCTCGGCAACGGGGCCAAAAATGTGGGGATATTTGTATGCATAAATTCCATACATTAAATCATAAATCTGGGGGCTTGTAATCTTGTGAGATGCAAACAAAGTATATGCAGGATCAAATCCCAATCTAAGATCTATGTGTTGATGAAAACAATTGGAATTAATTAATGTAGACAAGATTATTTACATGAGCAGTTTTCCAATCAACGAGGAATTAAATGAAAGGTATATGCAACAATGCATCTCTTAACAATATATTGTTTAGAGGGTACTATGTTCTTGTTCATGACCAAGGATTGAAAATGAAGCATGCTAATCTAATCCTACAGAAACTAGTTTTTCAATCCACACAGCATCAAATGAAATTTCACTCGAGAATTAAATAAACTCACACCGACATTAAATCAAGTCATAACTCTCTAAAAATGGTTGCTCATCTAACAGTGGATATTCTAAGGTAGAATTGTAGGTTGAATATAGTTTTTATATTCAACAGTACTCCATTGGATCCACTCTGCCAGTTAGATTGACAACCTTCAATTAAAACATAAGCAACAAAATCAAAAACTAATACATGAGAATCACCAACTAGACCGTCAAACAATCAAGCATGAAGCTTCATGTTCACGAGCATAAGTTGAACTACAATATGAATGAAATTGCAACATTAATTAACTACAGAATTAAACTGTCTATAGGAATTGAATTGGATGAATCAATTACCAATAACCAAACTACAATTAATCCTAATGTAAAAAAATAAATAAAACAACTAGGGCACTACTTTTGAGATAAAGGGGGGCATGCCTTCTCTTAGAAGCATGCTCATTCTACACTTACAAGCTCAACAACTCATCAATTAATGACGCATCAACCAGTCATTATATTCCAAGATTAACATAGTACATGGATGTTGAATAGAAATCGATATGCTTCCTTCTTAATATTTTTATCGATCTCTTTGTTCAAGAACAACTACCTCTGATATTTACATAATGATATCCAAATCAAAACCAACAGTTCTTAACATCCAATCTCATGCAATATGCTAAGGATAGTCGGGATATTACAATGTTGGCTTCAAAAAAACCAATTTAGACAACAGAATCTCATAACAAGTTATTTCATGATCGAAGGCATCAAATCACAACAACTTGTGCACATTACAGGAATCAGTTAAAACGTTGACCAGAAATAGCACCTTTGTTGTTGTAGTGTTGGCCAAATTGGATAGTTGATGTCCATGTGCACGTGCACTTGATTCTCTAAAGAATCCAATTTTCCTAATTGGTTGGAACAAGTGGAAAATATCTCAATTGTCGAGAAAACTACATGACCTGTCAAAACACAAATTTATGGAAAAATCCATCTAGAAGATTTTCCCATATCTCCCAAACTGTTTCCTTTATGGAAAATTTGTCAATGTTTTACTCAATTTGGGGCATTCTGCACAAAACCCGTGTCTTGTATTTTCCAACTTCATCTTCATCTATCCTAAAATTTCATGACAAAAATGCTTCTAGAAACATGTTGCTATAGGAATTACAGGAATAGGTTTGTGCTACATGAACAAATCTAGTAATCTCATCAACTTAAAACAATTTGAATCTATTCTATCCATTAAAACAAAGGAAATGCAACATTAGGATAAAATGATTACCTCTTGAATCAACATAACACTTTAATGACAAAATGGTAAGTATGGAATCACTAAGGGGTAACAAAATGGGTGAATGATAGGAAATATGGTCAAAATGGGCTCCTTTAGACTACACCAAATGTGACAAAACATAGACCTTAAAATAGCCATGGATGGATTTAACCTGTATTCCCTCCAAAACACCAACTATTATGTTTGGCCAATAGTAGTGTTCAATAACAATATCCCATCATGGTTGTCCGTGAAGAATGAACATCTTGTGTTGGCTCTTATAGTCCCAGGTAGAAGACAAGTGAAGAGAATGGATGTCTACCTTCAACCATTGATCGATAAATTTAAGAAATTATTGGAAGGAATACATGTATATGATGTATCAAAACCCATCCCAATGGAGAGGTATTTTATGTTGTATGGAATATGCGCATACACCACGCACGATTATCCAGGACCATGAGTTTGCTCTGGTAAGCATGTTGATTGATTTGTTTATATTTGTAATGTTATTTGGCATACTTGTAACTTAATTTGGTGCAACTATCTTTAATTTTGACACTAATGTTCTATATATACATTAAAATTGTAGGTATTGTAACCAAAAGGGTATCATGGATGTAAATGTTGTGGACACTCTATAAAGGCTAGGTGGTCCAACCACCTATGAAAGTTGGTGTACAACTGCTCAATGGTATTATTCCCAGAATACCACCCTTATAGAAGAGTTGCATATGCTTTCAATGGTAATCCAGATAGAACCCAGAGACTTGAAATAATGACACTGATAGATTGGACTAGGGCATATGACACAGAGAAGGAGAAGGAAATGGCATAATTGTTTGATTCAAATGGAGAACCTATGTTCGATGATCCTGATTTTTTTGACACCTATGCTGAGAAAAAGTCCATTTGGAATCAAAAGAAAATATGTGTTTTATGAGCTTCCACATTAGGAGCATCTTAAGATTGGCCACTTACTGGATCCCATGCATATATTCAAAAATGTTTCATATTCTTTATGGAGGCACATATCATTGAATAAAACTGACACATTGGTTGTTAGGAGAGATATTATTGCTTCAAATAGTAAAAAGAGACATTGGCCAAGAAAATAAAGTAGAGAAGAGGTTGGTACCTCTTGGTCTTTTATGTTGGTTGTGGAGCCTAATTATCTTCCTGATTCAGAGGTATTTTATTTTCAGACATGTTTATACCCCATGAAGTATTTACACCCCTGAAGTATGTACACTCTTCCATGCGGGGGGAGTGCAGAGGGGGGTTACCCCCTCTGCGGGGTCTGGGGGGGCTATCCCCCCAACTAGGGGGTACGAGGGCAAGCAGGCCCCTGAAGGAAAAATTGCCTTGTAAAAGTATATTGTAATTTCATTTTAAATCTGGATCGTTCATTATAAGGTTCTAGATCTAACGATAGAAATTATGTTAGGGTTTTTTCCCTAGAAGGCAACCCTCTGTTACGAGGGAAATGTATTGTAGCTATGCATTATGGAAAATATTGTATTCTGAGATAGGAGACTGTGAGAGAAAGAAGAGGAAGTTACAGCAGGTATGTTGTAGGTTGTATCCCTTCATTTGCTAGATAATAATAAAGGAAGGAGCTGGAAATTTCTCTAGTGGACGTAGCCCACACTGGGTGAACCACGTAAATCTGTGTCTCTATTATATTGTGTATCTTATGTTTTTTGTTTTCGCATTTGTTTTATTTTATTGCTCAACGGTCCTGTTTTTATAACATTTTAAATAAGGTGATGCCCTATGGATTTTGGCGAAAAAAAGATGTTGATCCTAAGTTTATACTTTAAGGATTTAAAGTATACTCTCAAGGCATCCAAAAATAAAGAGGGTTTAGGTATAAGAAAAGGAAAACAGTTCTTTAGGTAAAAGAAGTTATGGTTGGTTTCTGAATTGTCTTCGTCTAGCTTCCAATTGTTCCTGGGCGCTTATGTCATGTTCAATGGCTTCCCATGAACGTTCAAGTTCAACCTGGGTGGTAGTTGTCTTGAGGATAGTATTAAACAAGGTTAACACGATGCTAGTTTGATCGGTGAGTCTGGGTTCTATATTAGGTTGTCTTGCGACAGGGATAGTCATAAGGAAAGGAAGGTTAAAAGATTTGTTGCTTTGTTTTTAAGGTTTTTTGTTTCTATTTTGGATTATATGAGAGAAGTTCCCAAATATGAATTAATGATATAACAATTTTAGAGGTCATTTCTCGTTCCTGAGTTAAATTGAAAATAATAAATAAGATGAAATAAAACATAAAGCTGTTTAAACAACGTGAGGCATCAATCATGGAGGAATCTCACTTTGTTACAGAAGAAGAAAATAGACGAGAAAACTTTAATGAAGCATAAAAATAAAGTGATCTGAATAATCCACAGGTCTTGTGCCTGCTAATAGCAAACACAGAGGAAAATCTGCAAATAATCAGACGACCAAATAACACATAACCACAGTAGATGTAGTACTAAATTGTAGTTTAAACATTCATCAAAGGTATATAAGAAATGATGTTGAGCATGAAATTACAGAGGAGTACATAACTCAGGGTTGACAAAATATGGAATCTTCGTTTTGCATTGTCATTAATCCTTATAAAAGAGAAGTCTCTCTACTACAATCAGCCAGAAAAAGCCCTCTTTTAGTCTTTTGAAATTATATTTATACAAAAATCATCAACCCTAGACGGTTGGTATTTTCCTAACTCCTAGATGCTAACGGTTACAGAATACAAACTTGAACCGTCTCACTTGATTACCTTTTACCTCTCTGTCACTCCGACAAAATGAGCATGCATATGTTGCTTCGTTATCTTTTTGAAGTATCTCCTTCACTTGGTCTGAGACACTCAATGCACCTGCTAAGAAAATGTACTAAACTTCAGGAAGGTTCTGTCATATCCTTTGCTTCAAACAAATACAGCTTCCTCTGAATTTTCGACAACTTTTCTTCAAACCTTTTATCTTCAAATTTTACTGATTGCAATTGTAAATTCGGTTTCACTAGTCATCTATCCATTAGGGTGACATCAACCTGTTTTAATTGCAAAATTTCAATTTGAGTTTCATTCAATCTTTCTTTTAAGTTCAGTTGATGTCTTGTAACATTGATCTGTCCTAGTAGTCCAGGGAAATCACCCTTTCCAATGACTAGCAATTTTGTATCTAATAAGTCGAAAGTCTCTTCACATTCTTCCTTTATCTCTTTGGCCATTTTCTTACTTTCAAAAATATTGGCCTCCCATACCTTCAGCATGATATCACCCCTGATCTGTTCGGTGACAGTTAATTTAGGAGCTATTGTTACCTCTTCTTTAGCCGAAAATATGACTACCTTTCGGAAAGTGGCTCGGGTTGTTGTAGCCTCTTTTTCTTTGAAAACCATGTTCTCCAATGATTGACTTACATCCCGAAAATGGTTTTGAATGATCTCTACTTTAGAAAACAGACTTTGTTGTTCTGCCTCTAGCTTCTGGTGTACTTCCAATGCCTAGGCTTGGAATATCATTATATTTACCACCTGGCTTTTTATAGAACTAAATTTAACTTGCAACTACTTTACTAATTCCTCTTGTTGAATGACCTGTCCTTGACTGGATTGCATCTTCTTATACATCTCATATAAACTAGACTTGAGCAGTTGAATCTCTTGTTTGTCGACATCTTTGGCTTGTTCCAGTCCTTTATTTATTTCATCTCTAATATTTTTCTCTGTATTCTTTATTTGACTTTGCAACTGGGCTATCATTTGATTTTTCTGTTGCAGCCTTGATGTTAGATTATCGACTGAGAATAAGTTGATCATAGAAAAAGACCCCAAAGAGCCTGCTACTTCAATGGCAAAGTCTTCCTCTTCTAGATTTTGTCCATCCACAAGTATCCTGTGCTTTTTTACCCTTGTACCTTCTTTCAAGTGCATTTCTTGTTTCACTACAGCCTTCCTTTTCTTACTAAAATAGAAGTTAGAGGAAGATATTTCTTCAATAGAGATTGGGTCAAGATCACTTCAATATATAGCTCCGAGATGGGGAGTCCCAAAACTTGACTGTAAAGCAGTCAAGGCTATAATCGGATTGCCTAACTCTGTGAATTGTGTTCCTTCTGTTGTTTTGGGAGTATCGGCAGGAATAGTTGATGATAAAGGAGGAATCATTTGATTCAACTTTAAAGGTGTCTCGGACTTAAATCCTATTTCAGACCCTGGATGTTCTGTCCACGAAGTTTCTGATCTTGGTGAATACCCTTCAGGATTCTTTGGGTTCTCCTCTATAGTCCCTTTATCTTGAGATTTTGATTCGAAACCTGGAGGTATTATTTCTTGTTCTGAAGGGGGTTTATCGATTCCCCCTGTAATATCTTTGGAAACCCACTTCTTTTATGCTTCTGGAAAGAAAGAAAATTGGTATGTAGGTCAGGGGGTAATGTTTGGACTCTTTCTAATATCTCTTCATATGCTCTGGTTCCTTTGAATATGTCATCACAGGGGGAGTCTTCATGCTCATACGTTTTCATGTTGCAATGAGATAGATGATTTCCCACAATTTGGTATGGGTCATGATTTTTGAGTTCAAGATCTACCAGCTTAATGTCTTCTAATGTTGTGGCTTCCACTTTGGAATGGCCAAGATTAAGCAATGAAAACCTCCCAATCTGTACAGGAAAAACTAGCCAGAATTTCTTCTGAGCTGCTTCTAACTCTGTACCAATGCCTCATGTTATTATCCGGTATGCCACTTCTCTACACACTAGTCTGTCTGGGAGAAATCAAGGAGATCATGGGGGGAATTGAACATCTGAAGACTCTGACATAAGAGAAATTCTCTTCGATAAACCAATCTGCAATTGTTTTGAGGTTTCCCATGATTTGCTCTGAAATCTGAGGGGGTGGGTATCCATACAATATTTGGTGCATAGGTATCACTACATAGTGATAGATCTTGTAAAATAAATCTTTTTCTTTCTCTTCCCATAATTGAGAGTGATAGAAATGGATGGGTTCTGCACAGGTTGAATTCCAGTTCCAATTCATAAAAGGGAAAGGGATCATATAACAGATAGCGTCCATAATATATGCAGACATATAAAAAGACGCAGGATGTCCTTTTGACTTTACCGTTTGGTACTATGCAATCTCCTTGGTTAGGTTATCTGATAAAATCTTACCCCAGTTGAAAGTGTAACCCTCGGCTACCTTGTGTATAATTGGCACCCATTCCGTGGGGAAATGGGTAGGAATTTTCCTCCCAAATAGTCTACATAACATCATTGCTATATAAACCATGTATTCATTTAACGATGTTGTAGCATAAACACCATGGGTATCATCTCTAAATTTTGTTGAAATTCCCCACCATCCTTTGATTATATCTGGATATGTTTGGTCAAATTCTATACACTCCTTTCTTTGAAATTATTCTACGAATTCGGAATTATAAATATATTTAGAAACAGGGGATAGCTTATACATTACTTGAATATGTTCTAGCCTGAATGAGCCGA
>JASDQU010374586.1:24855-39230 GCA_032191745.1 Picea mariana
GACTGATTAATCAATATCTTAAGTGTGTTTTAAACCTTTAATTAATCATGATTAGAAGGGATTTCGGGACTTACAGATTAGGATTTTTAGTTGTCGCTTGAGTTGAGATTCCCGAAAAGTAAAAATGTGAAAATCTTAAATTACCGTTAAAACATTTTTAATTATTCTTATTAACTTGGTTTAACTATATTTAAAAATATTCCTCGTGACTTCGGTATCGGGACTTTGGGGTTGTCATTAAATATCAAACTGCATAGATCACAGAACCCCGAAACCCGAAACTTAAGAAGATTTTAACATTTGACTTTTCTTTAAAACTAAGGGCGGATCCATAATCTGTTCAGACATTTAGACCGTTGGATTGATCGGATGACCCTTTTTTCGACGGTGATTATCCAATTGCATTTTGTTCTCTTTTTATTTAAATAAAAACGAAATTTCATTTCAACGTAAGATTTTTTTTTTTAGGAAAATATAAAGTTTTGTTTCAACAACCACCATGATCAAAACCTAATAGAGGGGAAATTAGGTTACACTGGAAAGATACAAGAGATCGTGCAAGTGGACTTATCATATTTTCAATATTTTATTTTTAGTTGCAAGTGGTGGGATTCCTTTGACCGAAGAAATGTAAGGGAAGATAGTGATAGTGGGATAATATGTATTAACTCTAAAAAAATGTGGGTTGAAACTAAGGAGCCTTGTGTTTTCCCAAAACATTGCAACCAAATGTTTTTTACCCGGATATGTTGGATGGGAATTGGTGGTTCGTACTGAGACATGATCCGAGATCAAAACATCTTTTTGAGAACAATAATGTTATAATTGCAAATGAGGAAGATAATCAGGGTGATGACAACGAAGGGTGATACGTAAATGCTTTGTTTTGACATTTATATTGTGGATGCGTCATTTTATTATGGGTATCTATAATTGACCAATTATAAATTTTTTTTCTTCATTTTATAATGTTGGGTATGAAAAATTAACAATCATTTACAACCCCCATATTGAAAATACATTAAATAGTACAAGCATAAAATGTGGTTTTCATATATTTTTATGTCATATTTATTGCTTATTTTCACAAACTTATGTTGTATTCTATTAACACATGTTTATGTTAACCTTTGAATTACTAAGCATTAATTGAGATACCCCAAAGTTGATGATATATTCATACAATACAATAGTAAATATTTATTTTAAAGTAGATTTTATTTTTTTTAAATGATGATATTAAAAAATCAAACCTCAATTTTTTTATTGTTTCAAAATTTCAAAATTCAAATAAATATACACTTATTTTGATGGAACTTCTAAGGACAATTCCAACAAATAACCTCTTGCAACACCTATGAGTTCTAGAATCACACTTGTGGTGTTTGCATTACCAACTTTGATGGCATTCCCAACATTAAGTAGTGCAACTATCATGGAATTCACCTATTCCACTCCATCCTTTAGTTTTCTAAACATATAAACTTATATTAATCATTCTTTTTACATTCTCCTTGAAATAAGTGTCAATATAGGAAGGAAATGGAAATTCTAAAACAATGCTTTTCTAGAGCCTAGTCACAATTAAGGAAAATGTTAAGCATCCATACTTATCTAAAAGTATAGAAACCTTTGCCAATTTACTAACTCTTAAAATACTAATTATAAAATGTTTGGTGGTATTCTAGTAAAAGTATTACAATTTCTAAGTATTTGTATATTTTTTAAAAAATATTGACAACTTTTAGAGTAAAGTGATGGGGTGTTGGGATGCAAACCCTGGGAAACCTAATCCCCAAGGATGACATTAATGCCATTGAATTGGATCGACGCATAAGGCTAGGGTCCAGGATCAAGGAGGCAATTTCAGCTGGCGATCAAAGTCCTCATTAATGGTATAGAAGTGGTCATGAGACGACAAGGACACCATGGCAAGTGGCCTCCCATGGATACAATGTCAGCATGCATGGAAACAAATCGAGTCAGCATAGCCACCTCGACACAAAGTAAATAATCCATAACTCCTCGTACTTAGGTCGCATCTCATCCTTCGCCCAGCAGTATTAGTTTTAATTTTGATGAACAAACCCCCATAGAGAATGGAAAATCCAAAGAGTCAAGGTTCAATTGGATTCTAGTATATTCAGGCTCCTCTTATAACTAATAGTGTCACTCTGGTGAGGAATGAAATGGTTTCTTGTGGGGATCGGTGGCCAACTCATCATCTTGCTCAATTTTACCATCCTTCACTCTGCACCTTAGTTCAAACCTTCATGGCTCCTCACCAAGGCTATCTTAGAGGGTATCACCATGGTTCAGGAGTCCATGTAGAGTCATCCTCCCACCAAGTCGATGACGAGTGTCCAGCTTCAAGGGTGCAGCAGGAGGCCTAAAATGTAGCAAAAACCTTTCTAGATAACACTCCTCATCACTTCCAAAGGCATCTCAACAAGGTTGAAATCAAAGTAATCCTGGAGCGAGACATGACGATAGACTCAGAGGTGGTAGAAGCAAAAATCCATTGAGTTCCATATGTGGGAACTATTAGCACTGAAAGTTACACTTTGACTGCTAGAGTGGAAGCTTAGTACCCATCAATAGGTTTGTAACGTAAGTTTTAATATAAAGTGTCAAATGGATAAAATTCATCCCAGTAATGTAAATCACATAGAGTTCTAGATAAGATGTATCAGCAAAAGAGATCTTGTCTAACTTAGATCAGGGTTTTAAAGAGTAATGTGGATAAAAGGAAGACTTTAGTGAGAAAAATGAAGTAAGTCTACTATTAGCATGAGGCATTACTAGCAGACCAATGAAGAAAAAGATTTAGACACAAGAACTTCTTTAATCAAAGCTTAAACTTTGAGAACAATTATAACAACATCACAATCAAACCTCCATTGCAATATAGATATAAAATATCAATTGAAGCATTCAATGACAATAAATTCTAGAGTAAGAGAGAAACAATATGGCAAGAAAGAAACTGACTTCTATTAGACAAAACTTCTCAAATCTAATACATAAAAATACAGAGTTGGCTCTGTTACATCAGTACATCACAAAAAGAATCGTACATTAACCATCTGAACATCCTCAATGATTTCCAATGCCTATCTTATATCCTAGTTTTTCAATGACATCTTTACAATTCAAATTCCCCCTCTTACATAGGATTCTAGGCCTTGGAAATAGGTGGCAACAGTCAAAGAGACAAGAATATAACAAACTGCTAATTTTCAAGAAGTTGTTGGAAGTCATTAATAAATTGTTTCTAACTCACTGCATGAGGTCGTTAATGGAGCTAAAACTTAGGTGCAGGTGTCCCTTCGCATCTAACTGATCTATGAGAATTTGTTCGAACCCTCCTTGACAGGTGGAAACCTCCAAACAAAGTGAACATCCAACAACTATGCAAAACGTAGCATTTGCAGCGCCATTTTGCAACGCACTAGTGTTTTAATTGTATCTCTCAAATGCCAAACTGGGTTAGGATGAAATTTGGTCGAAAATTCAACAAGGATATCATTATCCTCCAAAAAAAAATTCAGAGAAACCCAAATCATTTTTTATAGTTACGATCAAATATTTAGAAGCAGTTGATGCTATAGGAAATGAGTTCCTAGTGCCCCTGTCTCAGTTTGCATCACCTGTGATAAAACCTCAAAAACCATTCTCTCAGCCTTTAAAATGGTATGAAAAACCTCATGGAGTACCTAGTAACCCTGGGCTTGATGTTGATGTCTGTGAATGTAAAAAGAGATGCTTGCAAGCTGACCAACCCCCAATGCTCCTCTTCAACCAGTTCGCAACACCAAATTCAAAATCAATGGCGCACTTCAAGGAGACTATTGGACTACAATTATATGTGTTAACATCTAGCTCCACAAGGGATGGARACCTCCCTGTGAGGCTCCAAGAACATGCAGTGCCTTATCCATTGGGCTAGTGGAGTCTTATTCAAATACTAAAAGCAAACTGAAAATTGAAATGCTTGAACACGAGCTTATTTATATASAAGACCCTACTCTAACTGACTTTTACAATTTGCTCAGGTGAAAACAAACTTCCACCATAGCCACTCAAACTATTTGGTAACAGAATTCTTCTCTTCACTACAAATGATCCATAAGAAGCAAGAAATGTGTGACAAATGACTAAATACATTCTTAGGATCACCAATATTACCTCCAAATGCTGACAAAATAATAAAATTTGCAGGCTCCAAATCATTTGAAAAGTGCAACTCCATGTATTCATTGACAAGGTCATGAAACGGATGGCAAGGCATACTTAACTGACTAAAGGTTACCTTCTCTGCTTCAAAGTTTCCCACAGGTTGTTTGATTTCCTCTGCAAGCACATGTGATTGAATGACAGACAAAGGCATTTGTTGGTTGAATTGTTGCTCCTCATCTTCAGAACCACTTGTTGATTGATTGCTAATCATTTATGCATGTACTATAGGAACATTATGTTGCTCATACACATGGTTTTTATCAAAAAGGGGCTTCTCATTTGTTGGTGATGGATAAGAGATCATCTACATATTTAATTCCCCTTCAACACCTCCATAGCATTCCCAAGGATTAGACTCATAATCATCATATATAGGAATAGTGCTAAGAGGTTCCAAAGAAATCATAGAAAAAAATTGTTCATCACCATCACTAGTATATTCATCAAAAATGGGTTGTCCATAAAAAACCTTTGACTCTTGACATTCAGAATGTTTTGCTTCAAGATGCTCTCTATCCAAAAAGTGTTCATTATCAAAGTGTTTGTCAACAACATGTTGCTCTTGGTCAATATTTGAGACAGTGACTTCATCAGAATCAAGGTTGTCAAAGATATATGCTTCAAGGACAAATTCATCCACTGTCTCTTCCTCATAAGAATAGCAAATTAAATATGCCTTCATGTCATGAGAACTGGGAAAAGAAAGAGATGGATCTTCTTCAACCTCACAGTCAGGAGAGAAACTTAATTCAGCTTGAACACTTTTCTCATATTCCTCACAACAATCATGAAAAAGAAACTCAAAGGAGTAATACCTTTTACAATGCAAATTGAAAGCAGCATGGAATTCTCTCAAGGTGGATATGCTTGCACCAAGAAGAGAAAATTACCAGTCTCTAGCATCATTCTTTAGGGAGAACATAAACATTTTCATTAAGACATATTCCTGATGCAAGTTCAACTGCTCCATGCATTGATGAAAATTAATGAGATGTTGAGCAGGATCATCATCCTTTTCTTCTCTGAAGACAGGCAATAAATCTCCCCATTCTGATAGATGAGGCATTGGATTTGGAAAACCAAATATGGCTGAAACGTTTCGAGGAGAAAATCTCCTTGCCAAGATATCCTCCATGGCCTTTGACATCTTGGTTCTTCATAAAGTGGAATCGCTAGCTGAAAGATGCAGTCTTTTTTCTCTCCAATCCTTGTTCACCATCAAGAACTTGTTGTAATATTTGTCGTTCCTCCTAGGTAAAATATTCAACTTGTCCCTGACAATGACGCCAAGAATGTTAGCACTGAAAGTTACACTTTGACTGCTAAAGTGAAATCTCAGTACACATCAATAGGTTTGTAAGGTAAGTTTTAAGATAAAGTGTCAAATGGATAAAATTCAACCCAACAATGTAAATCATGGAGAGTTCTAGATAAGTTGTATCAGAAAAAGAGGTATTGTCTAACTTAGATCAAGGATTTAAAGATTAATGTGGATAGAATGAAGACTTTAGTGAGAAAGATGAAGTAGGTCTACTATTAGCATCAGGCATTACTAGCAGACCAATGAAGAAAAATCTTTAGACACAAGAACTTATTTAATCAAAGCTTAAACTTTGAGAACAATTATAACAGCATCAAATCAAACCTCCATTGTAATACAGCTATAAAATATCATTTATATATAAGCATTCAATGATAGTAAATTTTAGATTAAGAGAAAAACAAGATGGCAGGAAAGAAATTGACTTATATTAGACAAAAATTCTCAAATTTGATACATAAAAATCTAGAGTTGGCTCTGTTACATCAGTACATCACAAAAAGAGTCTTACATTAACCATCTAAACCTCCTCAATGATTTCCAATGCCTCTCTTATATCCTAGGCTTTCAATGGCATCTTTACAATTCGAATTCCCCCTCTTGCATAGGATTCTAGGCCTTGGAGATAGGTGGCAACAGTCAAAGAGACAAGAATCCAACAAACTGTTAATTTTCAAGAAGTTGTTGGAAGTCATTAATAAATTGTTTCCAACTCACTGCATGAGGTCTTTAATGGAGCTAAAAATTAGGTGCAAATGTCCCTTAGCATCTAACTAATTTCTGAGAATTCGTTCGAACCCTCCTTGACAAGTGGAAACCTCCAAACAAGACGAATATCCAACAACTATGCAAAACAGAGAGTTTGCAGTGCACTGGTGTTTTAATTGTATCTCTCCAATGCCAAACTAGAAATTCAACAAGGATATCATTCTCATATGTTAGCACATAGAATTGTATTCCAATAGTCTCCTTGAAGTGCGCCATTAATTTTGAATTTGGCGTTGGGAACTAGCACTGCAAACTGGTTGAAGAGGAGCATTGGGGTTTGGTTAGCTTACAAACATCTTTGTTCACATTCACAGACATCAACATCAAGCCCAGGGTTACTAGGTACTCCATGAGGTTTTTCATACCATTTTAAAGGTTGAGAGAAGGGTTTTTATGTTTTGTCACAGGCGTTGCAAACTCATTTCATGTAGAAGCTGCTTCTAAATATTTGATCGTAACTATAAAAAAATGATATGGGTTTCTCTGAAATTGTTTATGGAGGAGAATGATATCATTGTTGACTTGCTAACCAAATTCCAGCCTGACCCAGTTTGTAATTTGAGGGATACAATTAAAACACCAATGCGCTGCAAACTAGCACTGCAAACTCTCTGCTTTGCATAGTTGTTGGATATTCGTCTTGTTTGGAGGTTGCCACCTGTCAAGGAGGGTTCGAACGACTTCTCAGAGATCAGTTAGATGTTAAAGGACACCTGAACCTAAGTTTTAGCTCCATTAAATACCTCATGCAGTGATTTGGAAACAATTTATTAATGACTTCCAACAACTTCCTGAAAATTAGTAGTTTGTTGGATTCTTGTTTCTTTGACTATTGCCACCTATCTCCAAGGCCTAGAATCCTATGCAAGAGGGTGAATTCGAATTGTAAAGTTGTCATTGAAAACCTAGGCTATAATAGATGCATTGGAAATCATTGAGGAGGTTTGGATGGTTAATGTAAGACTTTTTTTGTGATGTACTAATGTAACAGAGCCAACTCTATATTTTATGTATCAGATTTGAGAATTTTTGTCTAATAGAAGCCAGTTTATTTCCTGCCATATTGTTTCTCTCTTACTCTGAAATTTACTGTCATTGAATGCTTCAATTGATATTTTATAGGTATATTTCAATGGAGGTTTGATTGTGATGTTATAATTGTTCTCATAGTTTAACCTTTGATTAAAGAAGTTCTTGTGTCTAAATCTTTTTCTTCATTGGTCTGCTAGTAATGTATGTTGCTAATAGTAGACTTACTTCATCTTTCTCACTAAATTCTTCCTTCTATCCACATTACTCTTTAAAACCCTGATCTAAGTTAGACAAGACATCTTTTGTTGATACATCTTATATAGAACTCTCTATGATTTACATTGTTGGGCTGAATTTTATCCATTTGACACTTTATCTTAAAACTTACCTTACAAACCTATTGATGGGTATTGAGCTTGCACTTTAGAAATCAAAGTGTAACTTTCAGTGCTAATAGGAACAACTTGAGCTCGTGAGACCAGGCATTAGAAAATCGTAGAACTTTATTGGCATATAAAAACTTTCATGGGACAGATGTTGCATACCAGGGAAGATGCCAAGAACAACATCCAATTGCAGCTCGGCGGTCTCCACTTTCTAATCAGGGAAATTCTCTCTTGCCTTCCTTCCACCAGCAATACTCTGGCAACCTTTGTCCATGCTCATAGCAGTCAATTCAGTCATGGCCTCAACCCGAAAGACAACCTCCAAGGCACTCCAGCGGAACCTCCCACTCCATGATAGGCAGGTACCTAACAGAAATTTTGAATGCATTACAGCATAAGGAAAAGCTATGTAGCTCTATTATGCAATTATCATAAAGTTTGTTCTGGTTTTCTAGATTTTAAGTATTTTTGGAAAAACTCTAAGCATATTGTTTGGATAGATGACTTAATCCTCTACTGTTGGTCTGGTTTCCAAGCAGCAGGCCAGTAGCAATTAATTTTTGTATGTATGATACCTTGATAAATTAATAGAATTTTTCCTATGAACTTACAAAAAATAGAGTACAAAATCATGAAACCATTTCATCGAAAGTGTATAGATCAAAATTTATTATTATTCTTTATTATTTATATTTTAAATTTAATATATTATAATAATTGAATAATATAAATTAATAAAATCTTTGGAAAAATTAAAATGTAATAAAATATAATCATTGTGATTTCAGTAAGAAATTATATTATAACTTTGTCTTGTAATCTTTGAATAATAAAAAATAAAAAATAAAATAGCATTATTATTACATCATCAATATTATTATTAGTGAATAATTATATCATAATGTTATTATTACAGTTTATGAAAAGACAATTATTCAAATCACAGTCATTTCATCCACCATATTTATGTATTTTTGTTGTTAAACACGTTTAATCAACATATTGTATCTTGTTGGACAACAAACAATTCACCTTGAAGAAGAGTTAATTATTATATGGCATTAATAGTTATAAGTTTTTGCAAGCACAATCCAAATTAAACAATTTCATACAAATAAAGTTAAACATTATATGATAATATTAAATTTAAATGAGTGATACATCTCAAATTTAATTTAAAAATAGAGAAATCATCAATACTCATAATACATTTTATAAATCAAACAACAACAACATCAACCTAATATAAAAAAACATAGTATATATGAGCGTTATACATATCCATATATGTGTTGGTGCAACTATTTGCATAATATATTACCAAACATAAATTATCAACTGGGATTCGTAATCAGTAGAGTTGATGCACTATATGTGCCGATAACAGATAGGTTCCTATGTCTGATAAGTATAGCTTGAAGAAGAAACATTCAATAACAAAATACAGTGTTTTCAAAAATAACACTATTCACACAATTCAGAAATTAGAAAGCAAAACTTGCAATCATGCACTCAAAAGATTTTGCACAGATAATGCCTTGCCCATTTACAAGTTCATGAAGTGGAAAGATGGACTTTGAATTAGTTCTTTGTAGCTTCTACTCTTAACAACAACTAGAAATCAAATCTAGGCACACTTCAACAATATAACTCCAAACTTAGAAGGGAAAAATGATAACAAAATTTCTCAAGCAAACAGTGAATCGAAAGGTTCTTTCTTAGGTGACAAATCTGTTCATTAGAGGCTCATGAAATGAAGAGATGAACTCAGATCTTGTTCCCTGTAGCAATTAAACTAACAAGTGGGATGCTCCATTAAAGCTCATGTATGGTTAAATATGGAGATCCAACTGTTCCTGCATTACCACACTTTGCAACAAATTCGAATAGTGAAATCAAACAAAATAACATGAAATCAAAATAACAAATACATGAAATGAAAATCTACAATAACAATTTACAATAAGCTTACCAAGTTGGATTGGTGGCCGTTGCTGATGCCAACATGGAAGCTTTTAAATCACCAGATATTAACTTCTAAGAGAGACAAAATCACTGAATTCATTCTTGCATTAATCTCCAACAAATAGGTTTACAAAAAGAGTCTTTTCATGAATCCATTCTATATCATAACAATTCTCCTTGAAGAACCATTCTTACATCATGATAATTCCTCTCAACTCATACCTATGAGGTCTTATTTACACATAGAATCCATGGAGGAATGGATGAAACCGAATCCCTAAACTAAGAAAACAATTTTTACAATTTTAGGAGAAATCCCAAAAATCTGTGTTTTTTAACAATTTGGGCAAATTCGAGTTATTCCCCCACCCATATCTCCCAAACAAATTCTAATTTTGAAAAACAGCTCAATCTCGACTCAATTTATTATATTCTGGACAAAACCCATGTTTTAGAATTTCTAGATCTGATACCATATGCACAGAAATCGAGGTGCAAGTTAGCAGTTTGAGTTTCTTTTATAATTTTGGCAGAATCATTCCCCCTGAGCTGGAGGTCCACACATGCGAACTGGGTGAATTTTGACTCATACTTCCTCATGAAAACATCATTCTGGACAAAACCCAAGTGCCCAATTTTCCTTTAGAAGCTTTCCAAAATTTTGAATTATTTCTAGTACCGAATTAGCACAGGCTGGTATCGGAATAGACTAGGGACCAGATCATGTTTCTTAAGAGTCAAAGTGATTAGTATCATACATAATAAAGCATTTAATCGAAGTAACTCAATAAAACTAAACAAATCATGCTTTAATCATAAGTTACCTCTTATGCACGTGAACAAGGTCATCGAGTGTATTATGGAGGAAACAGTCAATTAGATACACATGGAATAGGTAAAATAGGCTCAAATAGAAGGTAATATAGGGCATTAGAAGTGTCAAAATGGAGACTCAACATTCCCCCGTGCTTAATTCATTGCATTTCCTCATGCAACAATGATCTTCAAAATTTTACAATTGATGATACTCTTCACTCGATCAAGCATTCCCTGAAGTTAAGTCTTATCCAATTTGTTTTCAATCAAAGTTAGGAGAAAGAGATGGATGTGACTCTAATACGATTATAGGATAGTGACCAAGATTTTTCATAATGACTTTGACTAATAGGCCCCGCTGGCTAGATTACCTTTAAAATAAAAGTGATATAAGCATAGTTTAAATATCATTTGAAGAGAGGAACACATAAAGGAATACATCCTAAGATGATTAACTTGTTTCTTATCCAAGTTTGTAGAGATTAAGATTTTCTTGTTTATGTAAGGTGAATTACATATAATAAGGGTCCCACTTCTCATGCAAACCTATTTATTTTAAAGATAGAACTCTAAAGTGGATACTTGAAGGTTCTTAAGAACATCATTCGAGAGATATAAAGGTCATCCCCTAGCCTTGATTTGATAGTGATTGCTTCAGAATGAGACCCAAGGGTTGTTGTTCAGTTTTAAGTGTGTCACTTTATGTTTTTCAACTCCCTTTACCCGGCATAGGCCCGCTGCCAGCAGGCCTGTTCAGTACCCCGACGGGTTTACCTTAGTACCATACAAGAATGGCCCCACTGCCAGCAGGCCTGTTCAGTACCCCGGCGGGTTTACTTGTACTTCATGATACTTCCTTTTTATTATATTACTCAAAATATTTAGAATAATGTATACTGTTCATTGACAGTTTTAGAGTATAAGGAAGGCAGGCGGTACAAGAGTGTTTTAGATTTATTAAGCACATAATTAATTGTTTGCAATTATCCCAAGGGTGACATCATCCACATTCAACTTAAATCTCAGCTATTCAATGTATAATGGAACATCTCGGATAATGACTAAGAGGTCCCTCTAGTTAATCCTATTAGGGTTCTCATGAAAGTTCATTGCGGTTTTGCAAGGGCGGTCCACCACATGAGGTTTTCATCAATACCTCTCAAGAGAAACTTGTAAAGATAAACTTGGATAAGAACTTGTTGAATCAACTAGGTTAGTATTTGACATAATGGTGTTACCATTTTTCAATGGATATTTCAATTAGCAATCATTTCTTCAAAATGATGAAGTAATAAGACAAGTGTATCCATTATCATATAGAGCTAAATGTGAAAATATCTTCTTAAAGGAGAGAAAGGATGATTCATTCAAGGTTGTGTATAAATGTAGGAGGAAGATGTGCATGAGAGTAAAAACAATTCAACACAAGACTTAAATGATCCTTGATAGAAAGAACATGAAGATATTAGCCCATACCTCTAATTACCTAAAGTGAAAACAATGTTAAGCACATGACAAAGATCATATCACTTTGGCATCAGTACTAGATAAGTAATGGAGTAGGTTTCTGCAGTACCGGAACAGATAGTATTGGAACAATGTGACATGATGGATGATTTTTGCTCATTCATGGTGACAACCACTTCACAAAGGAATTCAATGATAATATACGAGGAGATGTATACGATGGCTTGCAAAATTTCATGGTAGGGAGCGTGCAATAATTGAGAGTAACCATATGTTTACTGCATAATTAGTCTAATTCCTTTAGTAAAATGAAAAATGTTGAATTTATATGTCCTAGTACTTAAATCGAGCAGCAAAACTTGAATATATGCTTAGAGCTACCAGCACCTTATTACCAGTACCGGATCACCTAAGTACCAGATGGATGCAATTCTGCAGTACCGAAATTCTAGAAATGATTATCAAATCCCAGCACTAAACATGTTGATTTGACCTCGCCGATGGAAGTTGCAAAAGAATATGAAGGTTTTGACAACCACTCCCCCATGCCTAAGGTTTTTCATGGCCTCATGCAAACAATGTGAGATGCTAAAAAGGGATGCTCAAAGAATTGTGAACACCTGCTAAAAACAAACCAATAGAACTAATTAAAACTGGATTTTTATTCAAGCTCAAAAACATAAAATTTAGGGAAAATGTCAAAAGTTGAATTATTAGCTATGAATAAAATAGTTTTGAATTAGAATTTAGTTTCAACTTCTATTAAAAAGATCATTGAATTGATCATCCTTGTGAAATAGTGGTCTTAAAATAGATAGGTAATGATAAAGCATGAATGCATCGTTTTTAACAACTTTAAGGAAAAAGAAGAATTTTGAAGAAATGGGTCATGAAGCACTCCCTTAAGTGTTATCTTTCGTTGACAAGGATGTCTTCTCCTCTTTTGAAACCCTTCTAGTATTATGTGTGCATTCGGAGGATGAAGAGATTCTCTTCTAATAAGATTCCAAACAAAATGATCATAACTTTAAAAAGAAATCTACTATAGGAACAAAAGATCTTAAACTGATTGCTTTATTAGCTTTTGACATTCTCATTTATGAAAAGTATGAAAGATAGGTTGCATTGTACTTATGTGCAACATTTATTTATTTATTTACCTATCCTACTCTAATTGAACAAAAGAAAATGTCCTTCAAGTATAGGAATACTTCCAATGAAGCCATGTGCGTAACAGGGTTAGAAATATATCCATACTCAGGTTTAAAAGATAAATTTTAATGCATACCGAAGTATGAAGGACCAACTTCTTTGATGATGAGATCAAACAATAAATAAAAGAGTGGTGTGACCTAATAACTAATTGAAACCATATTTCAATAGGATCACTATATTCTTGTTTCTCTTCTTTGTTTAGGTCACACTGAATGTCCTCCTCTACTATGCTATGCAAATTATCCTCTTCAAGATGATTGGTCTTTGGAGTACATACAAGATCTGTTGAGAGGCATGATAAGGACTCCTCAATCTTAGGTTCCACTAGTTTCTCTCCATTGAATTATATCCATGATTATTTATTCTCCTTAACAAATTGACAAGAGGAATCCGATGGGACTTCCAAATCTTCCTGTGGAGAGACAACTAGATTCTTGACTGTTGTGAAGATATGCTCTTCCTGATAGGAGGATATCCTAGCTGCTGCCAGAATGTGAGAAAATTCTTCGAGGAACATTCTTCAAGCTCTTGATCATCCTTGAATTACTCTAGCTGGTTGATGATACCTGTTTCGCAACACAGAATAGTACTCGGGGAGTTGATAAATCATTAAAGATCTAAATTTTAAAACTATTTGCAAAAGAAAAACACACCAAACTTGATAGGTCATCCATAAAACCAATCCAAAACCATTAAATAAATATGACTCTAATACTACCTATTACCGTTTACAACTCCCTGGCAACTGCGCCAAAATGTTGGTGCAATTATTTGCATAATATATTACCAAACATAAATTATCAACCGGGATTCGTAATCAGTAGAGTTGATGCACTATATGTGCCAATGACAGATAGGTTCCTATGTCTGATGAGTATAGCTTGAAGAAGAAACATTCAATAACAAAATACTATGTTTTCAAAAATAACACTCTTCACACAATTCATAAATTAGAAAGCAAAACTTGCAATCATGCACTCAAAAGATTTTGCACAAATAATGCCTTGCCCATTTACAAGCTCATGAAGTGGAAAGATGGACTTTGAATTAGTTATCTATAGCTTCTACTCTTAACAACAACTAGAAATCAAATCTAGGCACACTTCAACAATACAACTCCAAACTTAGAAGGGAAAAATGATAACAAAACTTCTCAAGCAAACAGT
>JASDQU010374586.1:39380-69863 GCA_032191745.1 Picea mariana
AAAATAACATGAAATCAAAATAACAAATACATGAAATGAAAATCTACACTAACAATTTACAATAAGCTCACCAAGTTGGATCAGTGGCCCTTGCCGATGCCAACATGAAATATTTTAGATCACCAGATGTTAACTTCTAAGAGAGACAAAATCACTGAATTCAATCTTTCATTAATCTCCAACAAGTAGGTTTACAAAAAGAGTCTTTTCATGAATCCATTCTACATCATAACAATTCTCCTTGAAGAATCATTCTTACATCATGATAATTCCTCTCTAATC
The DNA here is from genome assembly GCA_032191745.1 of Picea mariana. Classification (NCBI taxonomy): domain Eukaryota; kingdom Viridiplantae; phylum Streptophyta; class Pinopsida; order Pinales; family Pinaceae; genus Picea; species Picea mariana. Next base: position 39,663 of record JASDQU010374586.1, read on the forward strand.
AGACCTATGAGGTCTTATTTATACATAAAATTCATGGAGGAATGGATGAAACCGAATCCCCAAACTAAGAAAACAATTTTTACAATTTTAGGAGAAATCCCAAAAATCTGTGTTTTTTAACAATTTGGGCAGATTCGAGTTATTCCCCCAACCATATCTCCCAAACCAATTCTAATTGTGAAAAACGGCCCACATTTTACTCAATCTATCATATTCAGGACAAAACCCATGTTTTAGAATTTCTAGATCTGATACCATATGCAAGAAAATCGAGGCGCAAGTTGGCAGTTTGAGTTTTTTTTATAATTTTGGTAGAATTATTCCCCCTGAGCTGGAGGTCCACACGTGCGATCTGGGTGAATTCTGACACTAATTTCCTCATGAAAACATCATTCTGGACAAAACCCATGTGCCCAATTTTCCTCTAGAATCTTTCCAAAATTTTGAATTATTTCTAGTACCGGATTAGCACAGACTGGTACCAGAATAGACTGGGTACCGGATCATGCTGCTTAAGAGTCAAAGTGATTAGTATCATACATAATCAAGAATTTAATCAAATTAACTCAATAAAACTAAACAAAACATGCTTTAATCATAAGTTGCCTCGTATGCACGTGAACAAGGTCATCGAGTGTATTATGGAGGAAACAGTCAATTAGATACACATGGAATAGGTAAAATAAGATCAGATAGAAGGTAATATAGGGCCTTAGTAGTGTCAAAATGGAGACTCAACAATATGTGTCATCAAAATCAATAAACATGTCATATATACATCTCAATTCAAATATAAAACAATCAATATATATGTCAAATAGTACCACTACTAGCTAGGTCCACCACCAGAGCTAGAGGCATCAGTGCCTCTGCTATCAGAGGTAGAGGCATATGTATCTATTATGACCCAAAGGGGGGCGTATATAGGGTTAAATGTATATGATATCACCCCAACGGGGGGCATATATGGGGCTAAATGTACATGTAATGTGTAAATATATATGTAAAAGGGTCGGCCTAATAGTAAAGGGGCCTCATGTGTAGGTGTAAATAGGTATATATAAAGATCATGTATATAATTATTGTAGAATTTGAATTGTGATGTATAAATGTATTTGGTTATATGAAGGAGGTTCTCATATTCTTTAAGTCGTTATTGTATAACTTATTTATCTTGGAGTTGTGCTCCATGCTCACATTTTATACATGGTATGTACTTCTATTCTATTATGATATTTTAAGCATTTGGAACATTACATTTGGTATCAAAGCATCAATCCTAGGGTTTTTCTTCTTCAATAAAGTCATTTGGTAATTTTTGCTATAACTTTTCTATGGGATGATTTAGATAGTGAAGCTTGGAGGTTATTTAGAAGACATATTAGGGTACATGTGTTAAGAATTTCAACTTCTAGGTTGTTATACTTTCTGAGATACACCATGTGGAAGATAGGGTTTTTTACTAGTTCTATTACTATTTTCAAACAAGTGTTTTGGATAAAAATGTCATATCTTCTTCAGTGAATATCCAAATTCAATGAGACTAGTTGCATTGGAAAGAGAATAGTCCGTAGTTTTTTGGACCATACAATTTTCAAAATTAGGTGTCAAATATTGGACACGTGGTATTATGTACAAGTTTTATCTCTAGAACAATCCAAATATTGGCAAGGTTGGGGAAAGTTACCATAACTTTCACTTGGAATATCAAATTTTGGTCAGACCTGTGGAATTATAGAGAAGACATATCAAAGTACTACAGGCCAAAATTTCAGAAATACATCAGAAGGAAGGTCGACTAGAAGGATAGACTCAAAATCAGGATTTCAAAGGTACGTTTACTTAAAGTTATCATAACTTTTGATTGGGATGTATGATTGAGTTGATTCAAAAGCCATTGGAAAGAGAAAACATAGAAGATTATATTGGAACAAGGATTATAATTATTTGATATCATTATTCCTAATATATTGAGGTTGTAAGTTGAGGTTTGGGTTAGACATTAATTAAGAATCAATGGCAATACCTAGATTTAGTGGAGAAGAAAATAAGGATGAAATCAATCATGGGGAGTGGTTGAAGATGATAAGAAAAAATTGCAAGACTACTTTTGGGGCAGGTCTTCATTTGAATGGTGAATCTTGTAAGTGGTGGTATAACTTTGATAAAGATACTAGATGAAACACCACATGGGAAGTATTTGATGAATTGTTCTCAAACAAATGGATCGATGACTCCAAAATGGAGTTCATATATAGAATTCAAGACGAATTAAAAGAAGTAAAAGAAGAGATCAATAAGAAGAGTGATGAGTTATCTAAGATTCGAGACATTAATGAAACACTCATTAAAGAGGTTCAAAAATTAAAATAGGAAAAGACTAGCAAAGGAAAGTGGGAAAATGAGGAGTCAAGGGAGGATTTGAAAACAAACGATGAAGAGATATGTAGGTTACGAAACCATTATAAAAAATGAGGATTGAAAGAAGAAAAGAAGAATTATCAAAATCAAGAATAAATGAGGATCTTTCATGAAGAATCTACCAAAAGACTTGAAAGAGAAATTTGCAAGAAGGTTGAGGAATCCCTAAATATTAAAGGTAAAATCTGAAATGTAATCCAGAATTGAAGAAGGACATCATAATTTGATAAATGGGGTGACATTGCAGCTCCAAAAGGAGAAAGAAAACAAGATTCAAGAAGGTCACTAGAAGATACTTGAAGAAGTTGAACTTCATCTAGAGGATGTACATGCCAAATATGATAGTATTATCTCCAAGGCTAGAGTAATCAAAGACTAAACAAAGAGGCTAGAAGATTACATTGTATATGAAAAGAAGATATATGAAATGGTTGTGCAGAGTGGAGAAAAACCATCAAATGTAAAACCATATCAACAACCTCGTTATCAGGAATGATTTCAAGGAAGACAATAACGTGGATATAAACATTATCAAGGAATAAGATGGAATAATTATCAATATTCATGGAACAAGGGATCACAAAACCATTATTCAACAAGATATTAGCATATACCAACATCTAATACAAATTGGAGAAGCTTCAACAACAATACATGGAATCAAGAGAAAGAAAATTATGCAACAACTAGACACCAAGGATTACAACAAAAAAGAATTGATTTTGGATGGATGGATCATCATCAAATGAAAGAAGAAAGCAGGAACATAAAAAAATCATATTACTTTATTTCATCACATGTGAAGCCTTTAATTGCAAAGCTTTGAGGACAAAGCATTTTGAAGGAGGGTATTATGTTATAACCTAAGGGAGGCATATATAGGGACAAATGTATATGATATGACCCTAAGGGGATGCATATATGGGGTTGAATGTACATGTAAGTGTAAATATATATGTAATAGGGTCAGTCTAATAGTAAAGGGGTCTCATGTGTAGGTTTGAATAGGTATTTATAGAGATCATGTATTCATTATAGTAGACATGTGAATTGTGATGTATGAATGTATTTGGTTATATGGAGGAGGTTCTCATATTCTTTAAGGAGTTATTGTATAACTTATCTATCTTGGAGTTGTGCCCCACGCTCGCATTTTATAGATGGTGTGTACTTATATTTTGTTATGATATCTTAAGCATTTAGATCATTACAATATTAGTACCTACGTCAAAAATCAATGATGAAAATATGATCTCATATGTCTCTCCACTAGGATCAAGCTATGAAACACCAAATGTGAACATAGTGTGCAAAGCATCAATAGCTTGTGACACATGTGGAGGAGGGGGATGAGGATCAGTCGATGGTGACACATGTGGAGGAGAAGGAAAAGTATCGGTGGATGGTGACATAAGTAGAGGAAGAGGATGAGGAGGATCGATGAATGTTGAATTGTGTGGAAGAGAAGGACAAGTATCAATGGATGGTGACAAAAGTGGAGGAGGAGGATTGGTGGATGATAACACATGTGGAGGAGAAGAAGGAGGATCGTTGGATGGTAACAAAAGTGGAGTACGAGGATCGGTGGATGTTAACACATGTGGAGGAGAATAAGGAGGATTAGTGGATGGTAACAAAAGTGGAGTAGGAGGAGGAGGATCGATGGATGGTGTAGATACATGTGGAGGATGTTAGCACTCTGTAATTTTTTCTCGATTGATAGACAAACGACATAGGTAACTATTTCAAACAAATTTAGGTTGGATTCTGACCCTTCCAACCAGAGAGGGCTCTCTCATACATAAAATCATTTGGGATATAGCTATTTAAAATACTCAAAATATTTGGCAATGCACGCATAAAGGTCAGATTCTTCCATGTTGTAAAATTTAAAGGTGGTAGGACAAAACAAAAGAGCAGGGCCATTGGGAAATGGGGTTTGKTCCTGAAAAACGTATAAAAGGTTATAAGCTATGTATTTCAAAGGGAACAGAGAAAAAATAGGTATGATGTTCATCCAAATAAGAAATAAGAGATGGCAGAGGAAAAGAGAGGAAAAGTTAATATTAGCAAGAGGCGTCCACTAGAGGATAAATCTCTYGGTATAGCATTGGAAGAAGAAACATAAAGGCTGGCTACTAAAAATAGAGAACTAATCTTGAGTGAATTATGAACCAGGAACCAATAAACATATGACAAGTATAACCAATATGAGAAAGAGCACCAGCAGGGTGAATTCTTTCTTTTGCTTAAACATTATCTATAGCAAAAAAACACATTTATGGATATGAAATACAAGAAAACACACTAAGCATCAACACCATGATGAATCTCGGCTATCTAAGAAAACCTTATCTTCTTATATTAAACATTTATAAGAAATTACAAATCTATCCTGCTACAAGGGCAGGCCCTTCTCCGGTAAGTCCAACCATTCATTTATCTTCATAATAGTATATATAGATAAATTACATATGAGGCCCAAAATGGACCATCTTCCCCAAGATTCCAAAAATAGCTATTGTACAAAGGGAGTAACATACTAAAACTGAGCTCCTACTTTCTAGGGAGCGTTATAAACCAAAACTGACATATTTGCGATTTTTACCCTGAATGCCACTTGTCTGCATCATCACAAAATTCCCTGAAATACACTTAATTTAGCTTGAAATCTATTTCAGGTTAGCAATCTCTTCCTTTAAGGTGTCAAGCCAATCAGGTTGGTTTTCTCCCATACCTTCAACCACTTCAGCTTTAACCTCCTTCCTCCATCGCTTGCTCCTTTTACTCTCTCCAGCTTGCATGTAAGATCCCTCCGCATATCCATTAATGATTAAATACTTCATGATAGGATTCAATCTGACCTCTTCACCTGCTCCTGGTTCATCTACAGACTTTGTGTGAAATTTTGATGCCAATATTCGTACAGCAAGATTTTCTTTCTTCTTCATTGATAATTTTGTCAGATTATTTGAATATCTTGGTTTGATGAAGGCTGCTGGATTTTTCTCCTCCATTTCCTCTAGTTCACTTGGAAACATGAGTCTATTCCTCTCAACTATACAGGAGTTGGACGGATCATTCAATTTGCGATTATCTCACTCTGGAATATAACATCAACTTCCTGAAGCAGAGTAATGTCACCCATGTTTTGAAGGGCAATCGTCATTGAGTGATAATCATGGGCTACTGACGAAATTCCTTGTAGGGCTAATGACTTATCACGTTCAACCATTGATTTTAAATGATAGCCTTTGAATTAGTTTTTTGGCGGTGCTTTCTTGGCATATCACGACCGAATGGCATCTAAACAAGTGTCTCGAGATGATTTAACTGGTCGTCGATTTCCCTTTCCACATGCAACCCTTGGATTTGACGTGTTTAATGATATTTTGACACGTGGCATCGGAATGGGATTGAGTGGGTTCAAGCTCACCCCCTTTCCCCCCCATATGCATCCGGAGGCGCCACGTGGCCTCAAGACGAAACCATGGTATTCTTATCAGCCCACTTTCAAGAGATTAACCTTTGTGCTAGTTCTTGGCCCGATATGCTCCCTGGCCATTGATCTATGGTGCCCACTATCTATGACCTGTCGGGTCACATCAACTTCACCTTTCCGCTAAACTTAACCCCGTCTGCTAGATGTGGCCCTGTCCTCCAGTTTATTACACTTCTACACCGATTTAGCTTCTTGCTAAGTCCTGAGACATGGATTCCATATAAAAATTGTTACATTGATAATAGAGGAGAAGCAAGAGGATCAGTGTATGGTAACACAAATGGAGGAGGAGGAGGAGGATTGGTGGATGGTGCAAGCACATGTGGGGGAGAAGTGGGAGGATCAATGGATGGTGACACAAGTAGAGGGGGAGGAGGATCGGTGGATGGTGCAGACACGTGTGGAGGAGAAGCAACATGAGGAGGAGGATTAGGTGTTGTATAGGATGAGGGTCGATATCCTAATGGGTCAAAAATAGTGGAATCATGACCAGCATCTAGCAACATCTCAATGCAGTTGAGGGAACTGACAATATGATGCATCAGTGATATCATGTCATGGGGCAGGGTTCCCCATATCATATATATCCCTAGTACCTATAATTTCTCTCGAACAGGTATGGGTACCACTCCATGCCTGACCATAAAACCACATAGGAGATCCACCACCTTTGTTTGGACTCTATGATCTGACCTGTGTGGCATGTTGGATCTATATACAAAAGATTTTTTCTCCACTTCCTCCTCCATCTCCTCATCCTATTGGGGAGGCTCATCCCCAACATATGGGACAATATTTGCAAAACAATAGATAATAATAATCAGATAATTGAAACAAAATGTTGCAATAAATTATATGTGCATTAAATAAGACATGAAAATATGAAACTATATTTATTAAAACATAACGATAATATTACCTATTTCATCAAGTGGCTCAGTTAATGTAAATAGGATGTTTGGACATCCTCTCCAATCTATACCTGCATATGTGTATTGTACAAGATCGAGGACCGGATTGTCCTCTCCAGCCAAAACATCACATACCTCCCTATTGATCGGAGTACGTGGCCACTCTGATTGGCCCCTCTTGGGAAACAACTACCCCAACATGTGCATATGTGCATCAATCATAGGCCTAGGAAGTAAGTGGGGTACTCCTAGTCGAGTGGCATGAAACCTTTCAAAAAATAATTTAAATAACTCTAACATGAATGGGAAGAATATCCTCCCACCTAAAACGATGTGACGATGATCCAACGAAAAACAAAATTGTCTCAAAAAAAATACTGTCCACCTAATCAATTGGGGCCTCTTCATGAAACTATATACATAATACATCAAACGACAACTAATGAGCTTCCCATTAGAGTAAAGTGTGACAATTTCATAAGAATAAGACACAGGCACCTAACCTCCTCTGTATGAAATGAATCCATTTGCATCTAACCACCAGCAACCTAGAATCTCAAAGTAGAATCAATGTCTAGACTAACATATCTCTACACATATGCCACCTGGGTCTCTCTTGCAACACCAAGAGGTGTATTAGGGAACTTGGGTGAAACCTCCCCCCCTCCTAGACAACCTAGTGATAAAATAAACATCCTCCTTCATGGGCTGATACCACAAATTGAGACCGACCCTGAATTTTTGTTGAGCATGATCCCAACAAAAAATCAACTACTGTAAAAATGCAGAGCTCCCCCAGAGGGATGTACCCTCCTCATAAAATTTTAGGAGGCCATCATCCCTCAAAAGGGAACGTGTCTGAGGTGTAATAAGGTGAGGGGTCATCTTCCTCTTCCTCCCTTAGGCCTCCTACTCATGTACACAGGTGTACGTTTCGACCGATTGTTGTTGCTCCTCCTCCCCCTCCTCTTTTCATCATCTTTGATTCACATACAAATATTTTTAGGCACATACATATAGAGATATAATGAATTGAAATTATAAAACACACATGTATATAAATAACTAACTTGTATTTAACAAAAACGAAAATTAATTTTTGTTTGCAAAATAATGTGGAAAAGTAACCAGTGCACCAAAAATAGTAATTATGCATTGACTCAGTGTGCTATATCAGAAACAAAGCACCACTAGGCGATGTTGTTTGTATAACACACTAGTGCTCCATGGTTATTGTAGCACTAACATGCATTTTAGTGGTGTGAAATGTTTTCTAATGCACCGACAACGAGGCATCTGGCAAGATGCACCGCTTTGCCATTTTAATTTTGTTCTAAACTAGGCGATGCACTTGAACATACATAATGCATTGTTTGTCCTTAATTCTTGGGGCACCAATATTTCATTAATAGTGTAGTGCTATTAATGGTACCAATAACGAGGCATCCAATTGGATGCACCGATTTGCTAATTTTTAAATGGTTCATGCGATGTCATGTTGTGCACGACATCGGTGTGTTTGCTATACCGGGACACACTGGTGTTGATCTTTTTTCATCTATCACCTTTGATTACCAATTTTATCCATGTATAGAACCCTTCCTCTCCCCCTTATTTTTCATTCTATAGTCCATCATGTGCTTATAGTTTCATTATATGATTGGGAAAAAAATCCATAAGTACACAATACTTAGTCATTTTTATGACTTGTGTTGTGCGGAAATTCCTTGTGTGGTGCAGATATTATCCATTATAAAACTACCCCCATGTGCTCTACAAAAACTCTTCATCTACACAACCTATATTTTGCATAGAACAACACTTAGTCATTTTCCATTTCTTTTTTAGAGTGGAGAACCTAATATTAAACATTTTCTCCACACGTCCTTTCTCCTACACACCCACTCTCTCACACAACCCTTGTGCATAGAACCTCTCACAACCTATATATCCACACACTCCATGACCTCTATACTCCCACACAACCTTCACTTATGCACAACTAAACTTCCAAAGGAATGATCTCTCTCTACCCATGTTCCACACTTAGAAAAATCTTCATGGATATCGTGCACCTTGCACATTGTTCAAGGGTCATTTATGGTACATTAATGAGTTCTGATTTGCAAGATAAAGCGCAATGATCCAGGGTTAATGTGGATTAATTATCCCATTTTCCCATGAACCACTTGCTTTTCAAAATAACTTGCATTTATGATTGCCCATGTTTTGAAGTAAATTTGTACATGTTGAAGGGATGTTTTCATAAATCTTATTCATGTACTCAGCCTTTAAGTGTAGATTTTAACCTTATACAATATTTTACTGCAAACAGATTTTCAATAAAAGAACAGAAAATATACAATGGAAAATACACACATTACACAGATATTTTTCCCCTGGAAACCCAAACCAGGAAAACCAGCATATTCTATATTCATTCACCCATACATTGTTTACAATTCAATATACATATAGGAGCCAACGACATCCAAAAACCTAATCCAATGACCCAGATTAGACAACAACCATAATTTCTTAACCAAAAATAGAAAACCATCGGGGAAAAAACCATGTGTTGAAAAACCGCCAAAAAATGGACACTAGTTCTAATCATGCAAAGAATATAACACATACCCAACATTAAGCAGCTCGAGATTTGTAGTTTAGTTTCGCATATATACAATTGCATTGGAAGAACAATAAATATGGAAACTACAAGAAGGAAATAGACTTTTTGTGGGGATATTATTAACTCTCTTGCATGCCAAGATAAAGACTTCCATTGCTTAGTTGCATATCAATGGTTTCAGAGTCTAACTCCTAAGCAGAAGCAAAATAACAAAATGTGTATGACTGGCTTAGTGAATGTTGGTTGCATGCCCAAAGTTTTTGACTTTGGGGAGTTGGTTTCATGGTGTGCCCAGAGGTTTGATTCAAAAAGTAGAACAATTTGAGTAACAGTTGAAGGGAAGAACCATGTTCCATTAACTCCCAAAATTTTTAGAAGGATTCTTAGACTACCCACTAGCACCAAAAGTATCAATCTTCTATGTGTTGACTCTTTTATGGATTCCCAGGGTGGTGGGGTGAATTTGTTAAAGGATTTAATGGCTCCTTCCATAGAAATGTCAGTTGACCTTTTATCCATTGATATATCATTGTTGGTGGAGCCGTATTAGGATTTTTCACGGTTTTTCACGCGTTTGATGGGATGAGAATCTACTTCTCAATTTCCTAGGTCAATTTTATAAGTCTTGCATTTTTCCTTCAGAAAATAAATTGTCTTCAACTGGTTCAAGTTAATCTCGAATGAGATTTCCTATCATCTAGCCAATTATTTAAATACTCAAAGGTTTTTTCATGACTGCATATCGTGTCCTTGTCGTTGCTTGTTGCAATGTTTTTTAGGGATTTCCCTTAAGGGGTAATTTGGAAGTTGAGAATAAACTAGTCCAATTCTAGTATCTTTCTCTTTAGAAGCATAAGGCACCATTCCACTTTCTCCTTATTCAAGATAAATTTCGTAAGGAGTTTAGATACATGTTGAATGGAGTAGCAACAACAAGGATAATTCAAGAAGCAGAAGATTTCCATAAAGGAAAGGGAACTTGTGTACTTGAAGAAGATCATAATTAAATCAAATTGTATGGTTATGAGGGAAGCCCTTTTCTTCTCCCTACCTTTGTTTGTGATAGATATTTTGTTGCAGAGGTCTATAGACAGTACAAAACATGGTCTATTATTTTGATAAAAAGAGAAAGAGGCAATTCATTTCATTACCTTTTAATGTTTCCAACAGGACGGTAAGAAGCTCCTCCCATCTAATAGAAGTTTCTAAAATTCCTAGCACATTTAATCTGAAGGAAGCATAACCTATGAAAGGCTTCGACCCTAGAGGGTTGTTTTCTAAACATTTGGTGTCCATGAGATATAGTAATCTTTTGACAAGGATTACTAAAGGAATTAATGATAATGACCCAAATACCCCCAAGAAGAAGGAGAAAAATGTATGCAATGATGATTTGATCATTGAGGTTAGTTCAAAAACTCAACAACAACCAAACAAAACAAGGAAAATATGGAAGGATGTAACCAATGTGCAATCTTCTTCTACCCCCCATACACATAAGAGTTCCTCCTCTCAACAAAAGAAACAAGAATAAAATATAGGAAGATAAGAGAATAATGAAGGAAGTGCTATAAGAGATGACAAAGATGACCCCCCTCATTCTAATATTGAAAGAACATGTGTAGTATCACATCAGAAAATGAAGAGAACCTCAAGCAGGAAGGATTCACAAAATTTAGGAATTGTAATCGATATGGAAATAGACAGTGCCACTGTACCCGACAGGTTATCACTATGAATTGTTGAAAATCAATGAATTACAGAGGAGTTAGCCCAAGAGGGAACAACAATTTTTGTTGGCTCCATGTTCCATGGTGCTCCATAGTCCAAGAAACACATCGATGTTGTAAAAAGCATGACAATGGGCCGAATATTTCATAATTTAATAGACCGGTGCGTCTTATGGGATGCCTTATTGTCAATTGTTGATCTCTTTTCCTATTAAGGACAAGAGTCAACCTCCTAGGGTCTTCTTGAAAAACTCATCAAGGTCCCCTCTATGTTTTATAGTGGTGGTACTCCTCTTTCTCACTTAGATATTCAATACACTTGCTCAAAACATAGATTCATACATTCATAACATCAACCTGTGAGTGGAACAGGTGGTAAAACAATTGAACAGATAATAAATGAATTATAGTACAAAGATAATAATGTCACATGCAATAACAGAACAACTACATTCATTCCATCACATCCATTGATTCAAGTAATGAGAAAAAAAAAAATTGAAGCAAGACTCGTAAACAAAAAATAAGACAGATTGCCCAAAAATCAAAGAGATTTAAATTATTTCATTCCTTTAGAATCATAAGATGCATAGGAGAAACACACATGAGATCTGATCGCTTTATTAAAAAATCTAAAACCACAAATGTTATGAACTCCTAGAATATTTCTCTATGAGAGTAAAGTATAATTACTCATAGATGTTCAAGTTTTAATAAAGTGCTTGCATGTCGCAAAACACAATGTTCTTGATACTTAAATGATTAAAGGAAATGAATTTTTCATGTTATCACACAATCTGTACTTGTTCAAAGCCCATGACAAGTAAGGGATATTAGCGTAACAAACAGGATATCCTATCATTGTCACTTGAATAGGAAATCCCCACTTTTAGGGATACATGAAATTTCAACCCAAGGGAGGCGTCCCTAGTGACCTAAAGGGCTGGGTAAGCTAAGGATAAGGATAAGAAATACCCCCCTCTCACTAGTCACTCAATTCAAAGATGTCACAAGGTTTGTGTCCAAGAAAGATGAAGCTAATGAAAGTGATGAAGTGTACTTGCCTGGAACAAGACAACAGAGCATATATATGGCAGTTTCAAGTACAAATAAGATAGTAAAGATTCAAGAGACAGTAAACCAAGTGAAAAATACACTAGTTGATATAAAAATGCAGCAATGAAAAATTTACAACAACATTTAATAAATTGTAACAGCCGCAATAAAGACTCTTCAAAATTGCTTGAAAAGATAGTGAAAATATGGCATTTACTAAGCAGAATGATAATCAAAAGTCATAAGCAATTTATGAAGTGTTTAGCTAGCATTCAAAGTCAATTATGAAGAAAATTTGTTGTAGTTAGATGGCTGTAGCAAACATTTATAACAACAGCAAGAAATTTAGAGATCTAGGCTAAGTTAGTGTTAGATTTAGTTAGCATAAGCTTGAGAGAATAAAGTTTGAGTGTTTGATCAATCTTCCAACAAGAGAGAAAAAAACACTAGTGCCTTTTAGGGCTTATGGAGTCAATTATATCAGCACAATAACTTGGAGAAATAACAATGAGTCTATGTGTCTAAGAGATAACAAGGTGGAAGCTTGAGAAGTAGCACCTGAAGTCCTCAAGCACCAAGATTTTAAGAGAAGATTCAACTAGGGTGTAAGCACTTCTAGGCCCTAGCGATTTCTCCTATCCTTAGACTCTTGAAATATATTTAATACAATAAGAACTAGACAAATATTCTAAAGTGTTATCACTTTGGGGATCTAGAAGTTTGTTTAGACAAGATCTTCTTAAGCAAGACTAGAAAAATAAAGAGCAAGAAAGAAGCACCTTATGTTTCTTACTCGTAGGGTTTCAAGAAAGCAATTTCATAATCTTAAATATGAACAAGTAAACATACCATAGAAATTTATCAGAAAATGGAAATTTTAGATTTACTTACTTCACCAAGAATAATCAAGCACAAAAAGCCTAGATTTACCAAAATTTCACCAAGAAGTGATCCAAAATAGCCTCCAAGCAAGTGTGCCTTAGTAATTTCAACCAACAACCCCAAAGAGGACGTCAACTTCAGTCCTCCCTCTTCAATGGAAGAGTTATATGAAAATAAAATAAATCCAACCATATTTATATGGAAAATCCTGGCTTATTTTACCCAACATTTGTGTCTTTTCTCCAAACTAAGCCTACATGTCAATTTTCTCATTAAAATTAAAAATAAAATCAATTCTTTACAAAATAACCCTAACAAGGGTGATGTCATCCCTCTTAGGGTGATGTTAGCCTCCAAAAAGGTGATGTTAGGCTGGAGAAGCATGGCACTAGGCCTCCAAGGGAAAACGTCAAAGTGGGAGGAGGTGGAAATCCATCCTAAGGTCATGTCAGAGTGCCTCCAAAGGCAATGTTATCTTCCTTAATTATGTAAATGGTCATAATAATCTATCCCAAGGCATGGGGCCTTTCCATCCATCCTTGGGCTTCAATCCCTCATGAAGGTTCAAACTAATCATCTCCTCACGAATACATGTCTACCAGGAAAGGTCCTACAAAGACAAATAGGTACACCCTCCAAGGGTCCATGAGTCACAAGTATCATAAAAAGTAATCCAAATATAATAATTGAGCCACCGGAACATGTTCATAAAACCCCCCTTTTCAAACTAAACAAATTCTCAAAAATGTTAAACAATTTGTCAAATTTAGGTGTGGGAGGGGTGTCAAGGCATCCTATTGGGCTAGTCAGTCTTCAAGTCAAAGGTGTTTCCTAAGAGAAACACATCAAGTCATGTATGAGTGTGAGGTGGAGTGGGTAATACTTTTGGGCATGGGGTTCATGACATCCAAGGGATCGTAGTGTCTCACTTATGGGTGCCTTTGTAGATGGTGTGTTTCCCTTCATCCGCAATGCAATATTTTTTCCAATCCCATTCATTGTCATTAATTAAAGACCAGAACAATTGGGTACTCCAAATGGTTAACATATAACTTGGGAGGTAGTACCCAATGTCACTTGAAGGGAGAGGTACAAAAAGTGCCACGGGAGTAAAGTATAGCTTGTAATGCACTTGTGTAGATCCCTCAACAAGTGGGACGTCTATATAATGTGAATTTTGCGTTTGCAGGTCTTATTCTTTTGAGAGATAATGGTTCATTTTTTCTCAAGACCTCTTGGGCGAGCATCTAGAAGGTTCATGATTTGGATTTTATCTTTTTCCAGTTACTTTCCCCTCTAGGCCTTTAGCCCCTTCTTCCCATGAAATGAGGTACAATCCCTTCTTGGGTTAGTACACTCGAAAATCCCAAAAGATAAGAAGATAGAAGGAAAGAAGTATGGAAGGTGATAAGTATGATTGGGAATGGAGGATGACTCTTCAAGGAACCCCCCAGTAGTACCCTATTCCCGAGGGTGACCAAATTACTAGGACAAAATGACACCCACCAAGGTTAAATAAGGCAAAAAGTATAAATTCCAAGCAAACGTTATGTAATCAAGAAAGATACTTTGCAACATGCTCAAATGCTTCAAATATTAGAGTGACACTTACCATGATACATAGAATCATTACCTCATGGATCAAGACCCATTTCTTTTTGGGACCAGGCCAGTGTGGTGGATGTTGTCGGTGATGTGTAGAATGCATCAATAAAAAGAAGGGCCCTCCAAGGCTATGCTCTGTCCATCTAGCTCTCAGCACTCCATGTCTGCAACCTGTGTGCCTGGAGTCTTAATCTCCTTAGTTACCCCTAGGTTGGGGGTAACATATAGCTCTTACTCGGGGACATGTGCTCACCGTAGAGCGCATGAGAACCTCAGCATCTCTACTACGACCTATGTCCTACATGCTCAAGAAAATGCATTAGGGTATCTAGGGTGGTACTATCACCCTTCGTTCATATATGATAAAAATCAAAATGAAAAAGCAAATGTTGAAAAGAAAATTTACAAAATCTCTATTATAACATGAATTCATGATATATACAATATACACAATGTAATAAAGCAATATGAAAAATGAAAAATGAAATTACACTAACATGAAATGCATGGTATACACAATGGATGCAAATTCCTACCTACCTACACTTACTTGTACTTATCTGTGGAAGTCAAATATCCTCGCCATGATGGGGCTTGAGGAGGCACCCACTAAATGGCAATGGACGCTTCCTTTCTTCGAGTGTGGATAAGTAGTAGGAGTCATTGACCAACTTCATTCTAATCTTGAAGGTTCCAAGACAAAACTTCTTGTGGCCTTTGATGTTGTTAGGCTCACCCATATTTGTATCCCACATTAGCACCATGCCTCCTTCCTGGTATTCTTTTACCTCAAGCTTAATTGGATCTTGTATCACTCTAGTATATTTCCTTGAGGGAGGTGGGTTCTTTAATACTTTGATGGAGCCAATTTCTTTGTCCTTGTACTTGTCAAGTAGTTGTTGATACTCTTCTTTTTTTGTCCATTGTATATCATCAAAGTCTTCTTCCTCAGTGAAAGGCAAGTCATCTGGAGAGAAAGTAGGAAGAGTTACTTTAGTTGGTTCATGCACTTCATTAGTCTTGGGTTCAACTTAAATCTCTTGTACATGAACCTTGGCCATTGGCATGTTGGGTAGGCATGCAATAGTTACATATTTCATAGGTAAATTGATACTAGTCAAGTCCATTTCCATCGTATCGCCCAACATTGCAGCAAATTTTCTAGACAAGAGCATTCCCCACACATCAAGGACATCAACCACCATGGTATCAATTGGGATAACCCTCTCAGGATAATTAGCAAGGCACTCTTTCACATTTTTAACTACTCCATGAGTAGGTATGGCCCTAGAATCAAATTCACATACATTCCTCTAAAGTTGTGTGGTCTTCAAACCTAGTTGTTCCATTACCTTCAAGGACATCATATTGGCACCTACTCCTGAGTCAAGCATGTAGTTATTCAAACACTTATTATTTATTTGCAATGACATGAAGAAAGGTGGGAGGACATCATATTGTACCCTGAAATGGTCAGCTTGTAACATAATGGGGGAATCTATCGATTCATCCAATACCTTGAAGAATCTCTCAAATATATTCTTCATGGAAGGTACCTTAATGATTTCTTTAAAGGGCATTGTCACATGCATTTTTTCCAAGGCACCTTATAGGTCAAAATTTAAGTCAATGTTGCTATCCTTTGGCATGTAGTTGAGGAGGAGCCTGCTTATGGGTGGAGGAGGAAGTTTTTGTTGTGAAGTTGGAGGAGGTTGAGGCATTCATTTCTATCTAGTGTAAACTTGCAACTCTTGCTTCTTCAACTTCTCCCTTGACTCTTCATCAAGGTTATTTATCACTTCCATCCTAGCCCTTCTGTTTTCCTCCTTTGTGCATTCTTCATGCTACTCAGGTGTGATATTAAAGCACATTTTTGGTTCTTCAGCAAAGGCATGACTCATAATATTCACTTGATCAGAATCCCCATTGTTCAAAGGACATTCATGCTCCCAATGTGCTTCTCTACATTGTAAACATCATGGAGTTTCATCTACAACATTTGTAGGAGCAAGGGGATTAGGAACATTTTTTTCATTTAGAGGCTTGTATCTGTGGCCATTCCTTTGAGGTTTCTCCTTGTAAGGAAGTCTAGGAGCTTGTTTTTTGGTGCTCTCTAAATTAGTGATCCTATCCATCATCAAGACCTGACTTTTAACCATGCCTTCTACAGTTTCTTAGAGTTTTTCCAGAGCAGCACCAACATCTGAGGTAGCCTCAGCATTGTGTATCACTTTGGACTCGATGTCAATTTTAACTCTTGGGGCAGAAAAAGGTTCTACCTTAGATGATGAAATATTAGTCTCAATTCTTGTAGCAACTTCATGAGCCTCTTAGATTGTTCTCGGGGCCTTGTTCTTAAGTAAGAAACCCATTTATCCTGAGAGCGACCTGGTATAAAGGAAAGGGAGATATTCATTTTCAGGGTGGTGGCTCTTAGGGATTTCTTGTAAAATCCTCTCAAACTTGGCATGGAACTCCCTAACAGTCTCATTTTCAGACTTCTTGATGTCATTGAGTCTTTCCAACAACATTTTAGGATCCTCTTTGACACTCCATCTCTTGAGAATGACCTCTTCTAATTGGTTCATGGATTTGATACTAGCGTCAAGGATATTGTCATACCATCTTCTAGTGCCATCTTGAAGAGTGGCAGAGAAAAGTTTCATTGCCAGATCTTCGGCATCATCACCGATAGGGTTTAGCTTAAAGACAATGAAAAATTTACTCATATGATCTTCAACGCTAACCACATCATTACCAGTGAATATAGGAAACCATTTTTCATACTTTGTTAGCATTTGTTAGGGATATCCTGGAATGATTGTCATGTCCAATGGATTGAAGAGCTTATATGTCCATTKCTTATGGATTTAGTTCTGAGTCTAAGTATGGGCATTGGCCATTGTGTTCAAAGGAAGGTTTTCCCCAAATAGTGATTTTACTACAGGAGAGCTTCATGGAGGCCTTCTTCTATAGGACTTAGGAGGGTTGTGTTGGTAGCCAATTCGCATTTTTATACTGTCCTTATAAGTTKCCTACACCATTGTTTTGCAACCTTTGATTTGCATCGCAAGCTTTAAATGAAATAACATTACTATTTCGTGTGTTTTCCCACTTGCCTTTGTTCTTGTGTTCACGACTGCAAGCGTGAAAACTTTGGTTTTCAAAGTCACATCAAAATCGTCACTGGATTGTTGTGATCATTCTTGTCGATATGTTCATTTCGTTTCCAATTTAATTATGGTTATACAGTTGACAAGACTCCAAGATCCTTATTCATTTAGCATTCTTTAATTGTCAATATGATTTCATGAGATGGTGATTCCATCATTGATTTATTGGTGGTTTGATGTTTGATCGAGTTTTTGATGCATTGGTGGTTTGATTTCTATGTTCTTTCATCGATTTCCTTGACACATTGGTTTAATGAAAACACATTGACATTGTGGTTAAACCTTGGTGTAATCATTTCATACAACACATATGTGATATGATCGAACCCTTGGTGTTGATTTCGAATCATTGTTTTTGGTTTTAAAACCCATGCAAATACTATTGCTTGTATAAAAGATTTGGGTCGACTCATCATAATGTTAAATGGTTGTTTTATTGACATTGCAATAGTGATTTGATTTGCTATATGCATTGTCGGTTGTACTGTGGGAAATGACTGTTTTGCATGGTCTGAGCTAACTCCACCACCTTCGCACATTCGGTCATTAATGCTTTGCCTCCTTACCGAGTTACCTCTGTTGATTTTGGGGGAAACCTATGAGTTTTGGGTCCTGCATTTTTCCTACCCAAACCCCTGTCCACTGTGTGTTCTCTCCTGGTTCCTGTAGGGTGAATTTAAACCCCATGGTGTTTAGAGTCAGTTTTGGTTTCATTATTGCCATAGAAGACTACTTAAGACTGCCCCCATAATTGCCTCCCAAAGTCACGTTTTTGCGTGAACGATTCTGGGAAAACGGTGTTGAATCAGATCGAACGGGTGAAAACCTAGAACCGAAATTAGCCCCTTTACCTTTGTCGCGGGAAGTTTCACCAGAAATTGGTCTTTTACAGAGTTCTAGCTCATGTTTTAGAGGTCAATTCTCAGATCTCCTCAATGGTTGAAGGGAACGTTTTGGTCTGTGTGTATTTGTTGAAATGTTTTCTCCAGACTCGTCCAACCATGTGTCTTTGCACCCTGTTGAACCCTTGATCAATTCAAAGGGTATTCAACCAGTCTACCAGCAAATTTTTACATCTACAGGACAAGGAACTGTGCAGGCTTATCACTTAAATCTCAGGAGCTTACTGCTATATTCTTAGTAGTGAGGGTGTACTGCAGTTTTGTTATGGAATATGATATACACACAGTGCTTGATTCTGTAACATTAGCCACCACTTTGTGGGTGATTTACATGATACGTTTCAAGTTGAATGTRAMACWTGAYGAAGATTTGGATAGTTYTCAATATATTATGTGGTGATTTCATGTGCTACACTTGCACTTTTTKKCCATCCAAYRACATCCCATAATATTGTAAACAGGATACTTTGGGMCTTTTGTGTTTACCTTGAAGTTGTTGCAGTTTTTCCACAGCTTCGCGTGATGCAAAATACAAAGATTGTTGAACCATTCACATCCCATTATGTGTTTGCATTGGGTATTGCAAGGTTTTTCAACTGTGCACATTGGGTCCTCTAGGTTTTGGATAGTCGTGGCTACTTGTTGACTGCTTTGGGCCATGGCTTGTGGTTGTCCATGGTATTTTTGTCAGAAATTGTTTAGACTTTTATTTTGGCAGACCTTTCTTTTAAAGTGTTGTAGGTGGGCAACTGGTGCTGCGGCTTCCTTCAGGAGTGGTGTGATTTCAATCTAATTGTCCTGTTGAAGCTGCTATGGAACTGGTGTATGCTTTGGATCCAGTGACAAGATTTTTCATCTTTAATTCTCTACAATTAATTCTAGATAGATTTATTGATATGAAAAACAGATGGATGTAGGAGTTTTACCTCTATATGGATGGATTTTGTATATGAGTTGAATTCGTACTAAAGATTTATTTGATATTCGTTTATAGTCTGTTTCGATTGAAATAGATTCAATTACGATTTCGTTTGTTCTAAATTAGCATAGAAGTTTTGGTTTGTTGTGATTTAAATGATTTGCTTTGTTTTTAATTAGTAATCAAATATTTGTTTTAATAATTTGAATATATTTCTATTAGTTTTAATAGATTTAAAACAGTTATGTTCTCAAATTAGACTAGCTACAGAATCATTTGATTCTGTTAGCTAGTCTTAAAATTTAGATTTTGGTTAATTTTATCAATAAAACATTATCTAAACTGGTGTATTTTTGTCCTCTTTCAGGTGCATACGAATTACAATGATTAATTGGACATGCTGTGACAGTTTAGGAGATATTTGTGTGATGTAGTTTTTAATTCAAGTTGTTAGCTTGAGTTTAAAAATAGAGACTTGGGATATTTTCCCAGATTTGTTTAAACTGTTTTGATAATTCCCACAGGGATGTTTTACCCTGTGGGAAGTCTTTAAATACTTGTCAATTTTTTGTAAAATCATGATCCTCACTGTGGGAGAATCAGACTATGGATTTATGATTCAGACTGAGATGAAAGTTGATGTCTTGTAACAGCTTTCGCTTTCAATATATCAAACTTTTGTTTCAAGTTTTATTCATATCATTTTGCAATTCATTATAGACTACTTTAGCTATTGTAATTTATTGCATTTTGATATGATTTGATTTAATGTGTGATCTATATCTGATCTCTCCTATTTAAAAATAGGGCAATTACTTTGTTTCAGTTAATGAATCACAGATTTCTCTTCTTCGTTAATTGGATCATCTTGTACAAATCCTTGCACGCAGATTTATCTAAATGTTATGATTTGTAAATTATAAGATTGTTGTAACTTTTATGTATTGCTTGTTCTGTTATCGATATTCAAAAGAGCATCGCTGCTTACTGTTTACTAGAGGCTGGCAGAGGATTGATGCGGGTTTCCTCCCATCGAATTGCTAAACTGGATTCTTTACACAGGACAAATTGGAATGCTTTATTACAGGTTAGCTTATTAGTTTTATTTAAGTAGATATATGTATAGTTTAGAATTGTAGTTAGAGATATTATTTTAGTTGCTTAGATTAGTTAGTTTTTAGTTTATTTCTTTTTCATAAAATTATAAAAATCAAAAAACAATAGTTTTGCTGTCTTAGGACAGATTACAATGAGTTTTGCAGGTTTTCATTTAAATCTGTAATTTGTAAATATTGTACATTTGTAATTAAGATTTAATTCTGTTAGTAGTTAGATGTTTAATTTCGTAGAGTTATTATAGTATTAGATAGTAAATTGTATATATCATAATTTAGAATTGTTTATTAGTTTGTTTTAATTGTTATTTTTCATTTAGATTAGTTAATTTAGAGTAGTTTTCTTTTTGTTTTCTTAGGACTTAGATCGGCTAACAGAGCCGCTAAACCCATCAGGGTGGGTTACCCCAAATGGCTTGGGTTATTTAGACAACCCCAGACTAGATCCACTCTTCCAGTTGACGGACGGTCATTTTCGCCCGTCAACAGGTTGGTATACCTCCCTAAGTTTTGTGGAGTAGCCAGATAACCCCTTTAGGATTATCAAAGGAAATGAGGGAATCACCCTCAGTGGCATTGCTAGATAACCACTTTAGGATTATCAAAGGAAATGAGGGAATCACCCTCAGCGAATTTGCCAGGTAAGCTTTGTAAGATAAGAGCTTTGGAAAAATATCACCAAAGATTTATCGTTGAGTAAAATTGACTCGATTCTCCACGAAAACGGTGCAAAAAATGTTATCGCAAAATATGTACTTGTTCAAATCCCATGACAAGTAAGGGATATTGGAGTAACAAACATGATATCCTATCACTACCACCTCAATAGGAAATCCCAACTTTTAGGGATAGATGAAATTCCAACCCAAGGGAGGCGTCCCTAGTGACCTAAAGGGATGGGTAAGATAAGGATAAGGATAAGAAGTACCTCCCTCTCACTGGTCACTCAATTCAAATATGTCATGAGGTTTGTGTCCAAGAAATATGAACAAATGAAAGTGATGAAGTGTACCTTCCCAGAACAAGACAACAAAGAATATATATGGCAATTTCAAGTACAAATATGATAGTAAAGATTCAAGAGATAGTAAACCAAGTGAAAAATATGCTAGCTGATATAAATGCAGCAATGAACAAACTTACAATAGCATTTAATAAATTGTAACAGCTACAATAAATACTCTTCATAATTGCTTGAAAAGACAGTGAAAATATAGCATTTACTAAGTAGAATGATAATCAAATGTCATAAGCAATTTATGAAGTGTTTAGCTAGAATTCAAAGTCAATTATGAAGAAAAAAATTTGTAGTTAGATGGTTGTAGAAAACATTTATAACAGCAACAAGAAATTTATATATCTAGGCTAAGTTAGTGTTAGAGTTAGTTAGCATAATCTTGAGAGAATAAAGTTTGAGTGTTTGATCAATCTTCCAACAAGAGAGAAAAAAACACTAGTGCGATTTAGGGCTTATGGAGTCAATTATATCAGCACAATAACTTGGATAAATAACAATGATTCTACGTGTCTAAGAGATAACAAGGTGGAAGCTTGAGAAGTAGCACCTGAAGTCCTCAAGCACGAAGATTTTAAGAGAAGATTCAACTAGGGTGTAGGCACTTCTAGGCCCTAATGATTTCTCCTATCCTTAGACTCTTGAATTATATTTAATACAATAAGAACTAGACAAAGCTTCTAAAGTGTGGGCTCTATAAGTTTGTCTAGACAAGATCTTCTTAAGCAAGACTAGAAAAATAAAGAGCAAAAAAGAAGCACCTTATGTTTCTTACTCCTAGGGTTTCAAGCAAGCAATTTCATAATCTTAAATATGAACAAGTAAACATACCATAGAAATTTATCATAAAATGAAAATTGTAGATTTACTTACTTCACCAAGAATAATCAGGCACAAAACCCTAGATTTGCCAAAATTTCACCAAGAAATGATCCAAAATGCATCCAAAATATCCTCCAAGAGAGTGCACCTTAGTAATTTCAACCAACAACCCCAGAGGGTGTCAATTTTAGTCCTCCCTCTTCAATGGGAGAGTTATATGAAAATGAAATAAAGCCAGCTATATTTATATGGAAAATCTTGGCTTATTTTACCCAATAGTTGTGTCTTTTCACAAAATTGAGCCTACATGTCAATTTTCTCATTAAAATTAAAAATAAAATGAGTTATTTACAAAATAACCCTAACAAGGGTGATGTCATCCCTCTTAGGGTGACCTTAGCCTCCACAAAGGTGACCTTAGGTTTGAGAAKCATGGCGCTAGGCCTCCAAAGGCCTTGATCSTTGCTCACATGTGCCAACATCATGGTCAAGACCTCCTCCATCAAAACCATCCCTAGGTGACATCATGGGATAGGAAGGTGTCCTCTGGGCCTCCAAGGGCCAATGTCYAAGTGGGAGGAGGTGGGAAGCCATCCTAAGGTCATGTCATAGTGCCTCCAAAGGAAACATCCTCTTTCTTCTTTATGCAAATGGTCATCATGATCTAGCCCCAAGCATGGGGTCTCTGCATCCATCCTTGGGCTTCAAGCCCTCATGAAGGTCTGAACTAATAATCTTCTCATGAATACTTGTCCACCAGGCAAGATCCTACAAAGACAAATAGGCACTCCCTCCAAGGATCCATGAGTCACAAGTATCATAACAAGTAAGCCACATCTAATAATAAAACCACCCGAACATGTGCATCAAACTCCCTTTTCAAACTAAGCAAATGCTCAATGACATTATACAATTTGTCAAATTTTGGTGTGGTAGGGGTGTCAAGGAATCCTATTGGGATAGTCGGTCTTCAATTCAAAGGTGTTTCCTAAGAGAAACCCATCAAGTCATGTATGAATGTGAGGTGGAGTGAGTAAGACTTTTGGGCATGGGGTTCATGACATACAAGGGATCGTAGTGTCTCATTTATGGATACCTTTGTAGAGGGTGTGTTGCCATTCATCCACAATGCAAGATTTTTTCCAAGCCCATTCATTGCCATTAATTAATTAAAGTCCTTAACAATTGGGTACTCCAAATGGGTAACATAGAACTTGGGAGGCAGTACCCAATGTCACTTGAAGGGAGTGGTACACAAAGTTCCATAGGGGTAAAGTATAGCTTGTAATGCACTTGTGTAGATCCCTCAACAAGTGGGACATCTATATAATGTGAATTTTTCTTTTGCAGATCTTATTCTTTTGAGAGATAACAATTCATTATTTCTCAAGACCTCTTGGGTGATCATCTAGAAGGTTTATGATTTGGCTTTTATCTTTTTCCAGCTACTTTCCACTCTAGGCCTTTGGCCCCTTCTTCCCATAAAATGAGGTACAATCCCTTCTTGGGTTAGTACAACTGAAAATCCCAAAAGATAAGGAGACGGAAGGAAAGAAGTATGGAAGGTGATAAGTATGATTGGGAATGGACGATGACTATTCAAGGAACCCCCTAGTAGTACTCTATTCTTGAAGGTGACCAACTTACTAGGACAAAATTACACCCACCAAGGTTAAATAAGGCAAAGAGTATAAATTCCAAGCAAACGTTCTATAATCAAGAAAGATTCTTTGCAACATGTTCAAATGATTCAAATATTAGAGTGACACTTACAATGATACCAAGACTCATTACCTCATGGAGCAAGACCCATTTCCTTCTTGGACCAGGCCAGTGTGGTGGATGTCGTTGGTGATTTGTAGAATGCATCAATGAAAAGAAGGACCCTCTGGGGCTATGCTTTGTCCATCTATCTCTTAGCACTCCATGTTTGCAACCTATGGGACTCGAGACATAATCTCCTTAGTTACCCCTAGGTTGGGGGTAACACATCCAAACCTTCCTAGAATAACCACTTCTTGGTAGTTATTTTGGGTTAACTATTTGCGCCAATGATTTCTTGACCCACTATTCAACTTATGCCTTCATTGACAGGACTATGTTGTCTTGCTTAACCCAGAGGGAGAATACCCCTTCTTCAATTTATTTAAATACAGAATGAATCTATTAGAATGATGGTAGGTAGTCTTCATTATTATTTACAAAAGAAACAAGCCACCACTTAATTTCATCCTCTGAAAATTGTGTGAGGTCGTCGAACTCACTTTCCCATGAAGCTTTAATCACGCTCAACTCCATGTCTAGTTGTTATTTATTTATAACCATAGAATCAATTATAAGCTATGGGCCTTCAAGGTCTTTAACAATTTCAAGTGCTTTAAGGAATGCACCACTTCTTTTGTCATTAATCTGTTTACATATGGAAATTTGATCCAGGTGGATATTGGTGGCCACCCACCTATTCCACTTGGACCCACACCATTGTTTCTTTCAGTTTTTCAGTTTCCTTAATTGTAGCACAGTTTACTATGTTTAGCAGTTCTTTGGGTCCTGAACTTTCGGAGCTGTTTTGAGGCCCTAAACGATGTTTTTTGGGCATGAATGCTCCGGCGAATATGAGTCTATTTCAGACTTGATATTTTTTTTCAGCAGTGTAGTCCTCGGATAGATCTTTCTAACGATGTATCATGTGCGTCAACCGGAGATAGTATGCCAAAGTTACGACCCCGGGAAATTGATGTACCAATTTACCCCAACGGGGCACATATTTTGGCGTTTCATCTCCTAGGGTTAGGATTTTGGATGTTTAGGGTTTTCCATTGTTTCTTAGTAATATATAGGCCTTCGAGCCTCAATGTAACAGGCAGTTCAAAGGCCAGTAGCTGCCACATCTTTTCTTAGAGATAAGCTACCAGCACCCTAGCTAGTTTATTTTCATTCTGTTTGTAAGCATTTTTCAGTGATTTGTTATTAATGAAATGAAGTCTTATTTCCGCTGCATCTCTGAGTTTATGTGTATTTTTGTATTTCATTGTGTTCCTACATAAATACAGATCAGTGGTATCAGAGTGGTTTGCTCGTTCTCGATCTTTCTTTGCATGTCCCCAACGAGGTCGAGGTATAAGGAGTTGGGGCTCGATCTGGTTGAACCTTTGCAAGATCAGTCTTGCAAACTCTGACGACCACCCATGGGGGAAGAAAAGAAAGATGAGGGAGCAGGAGATCCTATCAAAATGTTGCTCGAGGAGGCCCTCTAGAAACAAAGGAACGCGATGATGGACAACTTTGCCCAGATTCTTCAACGGATTCCCACTAGCGGCGCATCGACATCCAATAGCCACTCTGGAGGTGCCACTCCTTTTAAGGTACAAGTAAACTTTAACATTCCCATATTTGAGGGCCAAATAGATGTAGATGTCATAGATAGATGGTTGAATCTGTTAGAAGGATATTTCTTGGTTCATGAATTTTCCAACCTAGAAAGGATTATTTTCGCACTCCTCAAAGCCGCCCCACATGTCAAGGACTGGTGGGAAACCTACTCAGAGCAGCAGGGCGAGGGGGAACGCTCTCTGTTCTCGGCCACACCCACTTGGAATTATTTCTGAGACGCCATCAAGGAACAATATTATCCCGTGGGGAGCTATGAGGACAAATACATACAATGGACTACGTTGCGGCAGCAAAGGGACCAAGATGTGCATGAGATGATGAATCTGTTTCATACCCTGTGCAGAAAGTTGGGTATCAAAGATTCATAGAAACATTTGGTGTTAAAGTACCGCAGTTGTCTGCACAGGTACATTCAGGAGGAAATGGATTTCCTGGACATCTCCTCGCTTGGTGTGGCATACCAATATGTTGCCAAGATTGAGCAAAAGTTCAAACAGAAAAAGCGAGACTTTTGATCTATGAATCAGAAGCAAGGGAAAGGTACCCCAAAACCGCAGAAAAAAGGACCAATCCAAGGCGGGGTGGCCCAGGATAACCCACCAAAGCCACAAGTAAATAACAACACCACGAAGCCAAAAAAGGACATGGGGAAGTGGTGTGAGTTCCATAAGAGCTCTACTCACAACACAAGTGAGTGTTGGGCCAAGCAGTCATTGGTAGTCTAGTTGAAGGCTTCTGAATCAGATCCATGCTCCGACTCTGAATCAGAACCTAACAAGGGGAATGATAGGGGGAAACAGATTATCGATGTGGAGCCCAATGCCACTGTTTCCACCACGAAGATCTAGAAGGAGGAACCAGAAGATCCAGAGGAGGTGAAGCGTCTCTTCCATTCTAAGATGTGGGTAAAGGGTTGCTCATTGCAGTTCATTGTCGATAGCGGGAGCCAGAAGAACCTCATCTCGGTAGAGGTCGTGAAGCGACTGGGCTAGCTGACCATATCACACCCACAACCATACACCATCGGGTGGTTTCATCAAGGACGGGACCTCCGCGTCAGCCAACAATGTCGCCTTCCCTACAGCATCAAGCCCTTCACGGATGAGGTATTGTGTGACATTGCTCCTCTTGATGTTTATGATGTATTATTAGGCCAACCGTACTTGTAGAAGCAACATGTTGTGTATGAGTCCAGGCCTCGTGCTATTATTATCACCTTGGGCAATAAGCTGTACAGGATACCAGAGATAGCACTGCCTACCACCATCTCTTTGGTTAATGCAAAACAATGCAGTAAGCTCATTTCCAAAACTAGGAAATTTGTTTTCCTGATGATTCGCCCTCAGGGAAAGAGGAATATTGTGGCCATGACCTCTAGACAGGGCCCCGCTGCATGAAAACAACAGATGGATAAGGTCGTGGAGGAGTACAAGGACATCTTCACCTCCCCCACAAGGGTGCCTCTACACTGCCAGATCAAGCACCCCATCGATCTGACCCCAGGTGCGCTACTGCCCAATGGACCCATCTATCGGTGCTTTTTTCTGGAGAACGACGAAATCAAGAGGCAAATTCAGGAGTTGTTTCAGAAAGGTCACATCTGGCCAAGTTCATCACCCTGTGGGAGCCCGATCATGTTGGTGCAGAAGAAGGATGGGACTTGGAGACTTTGCATTGACTATCGAGAACTGAACAAGATCATTGTTCATAATAGGTACCTGATCCCACGGATTGATGACCTTTTGGACCAACTCAAGGAGGCGAAATATTTTAGCAAGATCGACTTGAAGTTGGGGTATCACCAGGTACCAATCGAACCCTCTGATGTGTGGAAGACTGCCTTCAAATCCAAGGAGGGCCTTTTCGAATGGTTGGTCATGCCATCCGGGTTGACGAATGCCCCTGCAACCTTCATGAGACTAATGGAAGACATCCTACGGCCATTCACCAACTCATTTGTAGTGGTGTACTTGGATGACATTATGATCTTCAACCAAACTTGGGAAGAGCACCTCCACCACATCCGACAGGTCCTCCAAACACTGCGACAACACAAGTTGTGTGCCAATTTGGAGAAATGCACTTTTGGCATGATCTAAGTTCAGTATCTGGGATACATTATTGATGAGCAGGGGTTGCATGTGGATCCAGCAAAGATCCAAGTCATTCGGGATTTGCCAGCCCCAACCACCCTAACAAAGTTCTGCATCTTTTGATGTCTTGCCAATTTCTATTGTAGGTTTGTGTTGGGATTCTCTCATATCACTTGGCCCTTGAGTCAAGTCACCAAGGGAGGAGCTAAAGCAAAATTCTTTTGGTCTAAATCTCAACATAAGGCATTTGGGGAGTTGAAGCATCGCCTCTGCTCTGCACCAGTGTTCACATTACCAAACTTGCAACAACCATTTGAGATTGAGACAGATGCCTCTGACTATGCCATTGGGGCAATCCTTACTTAACATGGGCATCCGGTGGCATATCACAGTGAGACACTTTCCGACACAGTCTGGAAGTATCCCACTTATGACAAAGAAATGTATTCCATTGTGCAGGCTTGTCGGCAATGGAAGAATTACATTTTTCGAAAGGAAACGGTCATCCACACAGACCACCGACCCCTACAGTTCATATAGACACAAGGGAAGTTGCAGAATGATCGCCATCAGAAGTGGTCCACATACTTGCAATAGTTTCATTTGAGAATTAAGTACAAGAAAGGCAGCACCAATAATGTTGTAGACTGCCTCAGTCGACCACCCATCGTGGCGCTAACCACTTTGATCAACTCTTGCGGGCACGAGACTTCCAATTGGCTGCTTCTCTACACAAGTGATCCAGAATTTGGCCACACATACAATACACTCTTGGAGGGTAAGCAAGTTCCCAATTTTCACCTCCAGGATGCCCTGCTTTGTCACCTAGGACACCTTTGTGTTCCTTCAAGCGAGCGTGCCAAGATGATTTGGGAGGCGCACTACAGTCGATTCGTTGGGCATTTCGGGGTCGAGAAAACCATGGAAGTACTGCAAAAGTATTTCTATTGGCCAAACCTTCGACAGGATGTCGGGAAGTACATCAAGTCCTGCACTGCTTGCGCCATTTCCAAACCAACCATCAAGAAGCAAGGCCTCTATACTTCGCTTCCTACCCCCATTTGACTTTGGGAATCCATCTCTATGGATTACATGTCGAGCCTTCCTTCTACTAAGCATGGCAATGACTGTGTTTTTGTGGTCGTCGACCGATTCTCGAAGATGTCCATTATGATGGCCTGCAAGAAGAATATCACAGTAGAAGCCACTGCTAAACTCTTCTTTGAACGAGTGTGGGTACACTTTGGGATCCCACAATCTATCATCTCAGATCGGGATAGCAAGTTCCTCAGTACATTTTGGTCCAGCCTCTGGTCGATGCTGGACACCAAGCTCACCAAGTCCACAGCTTTCCATCCGTAAACTAATGGCTAGACAGAGGTCGTCAACCAGATGATTGTACGCATTTTGCGCATGTACAACTCAAATCATCCATGCACATGGAATGATAGCCTCCCCTATGTACAACACAACTACAATTGGGCTCTCCATAGCTCAACCAGCCACAGCCCCTTTCAAGTGGGTTTGGGATTCCAGCCACTATGTCCCATTGACGTAGCCATGCCATTTGCGGCTACTCGGGCAGATTCAGCGCATGTCTAGTCTAAGGCTGACAAGGCAAACATCTTCATTGAGCGCATTCAGCACATCTTCCAACAAGTTCATGAGATCTTGGACAGAGCCAATGCTAAGTACAAGCAACGACATGATCAACATTGGGTGCCACACAACTTCCAGGTGGGCGACAAAGTGTGGCTACATTTGCAAAAGGAGTGCCTTGTTGGACCCTACCGCAAGATTTGCCCACTCCAATATGGGCCATACACCATCACCAAGGTTGTAGGGGACAATTCCTTTGAGCTCGGTTTTCCACCATTCCTTGGCCTGCACCCAGTGTTCAATGTGGACCGCCTTCAGCCCTACTTTCCACCTCTATTAGACACATCCGACATGACAGAACAACTCGAACCAACAGAGTTAAACCCAGATTGCATGGAACAAGCCACAACTGATCGAATTATGGACACACA
>JASDQU010374586.1:71557-109355 GCA_032191745.1 Picea mariana
CGGCCTTTATTACACGTTTTGATGTCCATAGTGTACTCAAATGCATTTGATCTGGAGAAATAATAGACAATGGTTTTGCAAACAATGGTTTGGAACTCAATGTGTCCTCGAGTTCACTTATTCTTCTTTTTAATCTAATATTTTCTAACTCTTTCTCTGAGATGGAATGAGCAAGAGAAAATCCAATAGTGATATGAAATTTAGGGAATCATGAGGGTATGACTCCTTAAACATCCACCTCAAAATTCAATTTATGAGTTATTTTCTTATTCTTAACTTGGATTTTTTCTATCTGCAACTTTTTCTCTTCTTTATTGTATTGGGCAGTATGCAATGTCAACGATTTCTCCTCAAAAATTGTTGGTCCCTCTTGGGCCAACTCCTCTACAATTTGTTGATTTTCAACAATTCATAGTGCTACCCAGTTAGATACATTGGCACTGTCTATTTCCATATCTGTTGCATTTCCTGAATTTTGCGAATCCTTCCTGCTTGAGCTTATCTTCCTTTTCTGTTGTGATATTGCATGTGTTCTTCAACTATTATAATGACGGGAGTCATCTCCATCATATACTCCAACACATCGCTCATTAATCTCCTCTCTGCTTATATTTGATTCATGTTTCTTTTGTGCAAAGGTGGAACTCTTATGTGTATGGGGGGGAGAAAAAGACTGCAAATTGGTTGCATCTTTCCCTCTTTGCCTTGTTTTGTTTTGTTTTCATTGAGTGTTTGAAATAACCTTGATGATGAAATCAACATTTTATGCGTGTTTCTCCTTATTCTTGAGGGTATTTGGGTGTTATCATCAATTCCTTTAGTAATCCTTGTGAGAATATTACTATATCTCATGGATGTGAAATGTTCAGAAAATAGCCCTTCAAGGTTGAAACCTTTTAGGGGTTCTACTCCCTTCAAATTAAATGCACTAAGCATTTCAGAAACTTTTATTATATGGGAGGAACTTCTTACTGTCCTATTGGAAACATTAAAAGGTAATGAAATGAATTGCCTCTTTCTCTTTTTATAAAAAAGAATAGACCATGTTTTGTATTGTCTATAGACCTCTACAACAAAATATCTATCACAAACAAATGTAGGGAGAAGAAAATGGCTTCCCTCGTAACCATACAATCTGATGTAAGTATGGTCTTCTGCAAGTACACAAGTTCCCTTTCCTTCGAGGAAATCCTCTACTTCTTGAGATATCCTTGTTGGTGCTACTCCAGTCAACATGTATCTAAATTCCTTAAGAAATTTATCTTAAATAAGGAAAAAGTGGAATGGTGCCTTATGCTTCCAAATAATGGGATACCAAAATTGGACTAGTTCATTCTCAACTTCCAAATTACCCCTTAAGGTAAATCCCTCTAAAAAATTGTAATAAGCAACAGCTAGAACTAGATATGCAGTCATGAAAAACCTTCAAGTCTTTAAATAATTGGCCAGCTGATAGGAAATTTTGGCCTTCAAAGACCATGCCCCATCATACCAAATGGGTACGTATCCCTAGAAGAGATAGAATGAAATGATTTGCATGCAAATTGCAATTAAATGAATGAATGCAGTGGAATATATATAAGCATGGATTAACAATATGCATGGTACCCTAGTGCCCATATCCATGACTAACCATTCACACACACATGCATCTAAATACATTTATATAGAAGGAACATAACACTAATTTTGCATATTCATAAACAACGAAAGAAGACTTGTCTTTCAATGGAAGATGGTTAACGAAATTGACTACATACAAGCAAAATTACACCCAACTATAGCTATCCAACATAGATACCATCCTCATGCCCGTGTATGAGACTATGTTTTTTGGGGCACTACAACCCTCCATTTTCATGTAATCTATTTGCAAAATCCTTCCAGAAAAATGGAGCCCCTTTGTATTTTCTAACTTTGAAGACTCTGTTATCACCATAACAATTTTCAAATGGTATTTGAGTATCGGAATTTTAGCGAAAGGCTATGTCGCTAAGGAGATATGATAATTTAGAGGACCAGGCTATATCTGGTAGTGTATGGACAAATGTGGCGAAAGTGTGAAGAGTAATACTTAGTGAACCGTCGATCTTGAAAGCGGCTCGGATCAACAGCTAAAGCACATATCGGGGATTGAAATAGCGCGAAGGTTAAGAAATCGAGGGCAGGCCGGGGAAAACCGTCATGGTTTTATCGATGGATGCGTGGCACCTCTGGAGGAACATCGGGGAAAAAATAAGTTTGACTAAAACCACTTTCTCCAAGCCCCGATGCCAAAGTTGTTGGGTGAATGTGGACCGTAGATCTTAAAGTGGCCTGGATCAACGGATGAAACTCATATCGACGATTGAAGTAGTGCAAAGATTAATGAATCGAGGGTGGGCCGGGGAAAACTGTCATGGTTTAAATCATGGACGCGTGGTGCCCTCAGAGGCACATCAGGGCGAAAAGCAGTTCACCTAAAACCATTTTCTCCAACCCCCGATGTAAATAGATACTTAGAAAAGGAGGAACCCCCGGCATTGTTTTATGATAATTTGGAGTTCATAAGATAGAGAATCATCTCAGAAACTGAGCATTTTTTGAAAGCACACAAGGCTTCTAATCTAAAATTTCCTTTCATACTAGGTCCCTTTGTGGTGAAGAACAAGTCTTGTCTACCTCAGATTCAATCCAAACTCAGTGAATTTACGTTCGCACAGTTGCAAGGAAGAAAATACGACCTGCACCAGATCATATCAAAGAGGAGATTGGCAAGCAGACAAGGTCCCTATGAACACGATCATGTTGAAGGATTCAATAAGTTGGCCAATCTAGAAACCTGTGTAGATATGGAGGTCACTATGCAGCATGATCAAACAAAACAAACAAAGCCAGCTTCTTAGCAAATCCCAGCACATAAACTTTCTCCGATATTGATTGTCAAATCTCCTAAAATGAGTGTCTACAATAAAAGGAACAGCTCAGAAGCCCTGGGCACCGGCAAGCACCAAGATATTCTCAAGAAAATGAAAATCACATCATCCTCTCAAATAGTTGACCTAGAAGAAGAAGAGCCCAAAGAGAAAACATACATGGGAATGATAGAAAGCATAACCAAGAACAAAGAAGTAGGTACAGGAAACAAGCCACAAACTGAAAGCAACACAAAGGTTTTTAGCAAGAGGAAACACATATTTAGCCAGACACCTGGGGCAGTTTATCAGTCCAAGGAAGATTTAATGAACTAGTAAGCTGTGAAGGGAAGTATGGCCAACAGTGAAATAATGGACCTTTTGCCTGAAGTGGAAAAGACTTCCCAATTTAAAGCTTCCTTATTCTCAGTCAAAGATGTGGAAAAGAAAACATTTAACATAGCAGTGGCTAATGATGATAAGGTATCTGATATCAAAATGCACTATGAAAATATTGGTGCCCCTAACAAAGTAAAGTTCCACAAAAATGTCAGCGATATGCTATATTCTGATTATTTGAGTTTAGGTCTGAGGGTTGCAAGATTGACAACACGTGCACTCAAACTAGATGGACAATTGAAATAGGAAAAGGCATCTAGCAAAGCTTGGATGACACAGGTCAAAAGGCTAGAGTCTGAAGGTCCTCAAGGGGTGAAATATTATCTGGATGAAAATGATAAGATGATCCAAAACTTAAAGAAAAGGTTGAAGATGTCACCTACAGACCATCCACAAACAGCAAAACTGACGGCTTTGGAACAGGAGAAAGCAACATTCAGACAAGAGGCACTCAATTACAAAGCTAAAGTGTTGCAGTTGGAAAAAGAGAAAGAGAATTGGTCACAAGCACAGGAAACGACATAAGATATGGTTGTCATTGTACCTACTAATACAGAGGCTAGATCTAGCACTGAAGGGTTGGTCTAAGCTATGTCCCAGGTAAGCATCAAAACCGGGGAGATCAAAGGTCTCAACAAGGATATAGAAAATTTGAAACAAGAGATGAAGGTGAAAGATGAGAAGATGGCTCAACTTCACAGAGATAATCAAGATTTGCAAGAGAGAGTGAGCAAGTTGAAAACCAGGTTAAAAGGAAAAACATTATTGCAGGGAGCCAAACATGTCATATGGGATGTTATTGTTGTAGAAGATGCTAAATTCAAGGTTTATCTAAATGTTATAAATGACAAATACAGTGTGGCTACTACATCTCAGAGCAGGTGTGATGTTGTTAATGAAGTGTTAGCCAAGAAGCCCTCAGAATGGGCCCAAAATGCTATTGAATTGTTAAATTTTGTGCCAACTGTCGATCTTCAAACTATCGGGGTAAAAGATAGGACTGCGTTGATCATTTCAGCCAGGAAAATCATCGCCAAACATAACTTGCTCAGATCGTTCCAAAACAAATCTATGCAGATGGAGCACATCATACAGGAGTTTAAAGATGCATTTGAACAATTATTTATCAAAGGCCTCCCATCATTTTGGGATGGCAAAGGTTCATTATACAATCGGGAAGATTACAATACTCCCCTCATGCAATGCAGAATGGACCATTCTAAATTTGAAGCCATGGAAGAAAGTCTAAAAGGCCCAAGTCCGGTAGAATATTTGGCTATAGACTTTGAAATTTTGAATAAGTTCAAAACAGTGAAAGTCAGCATGTTGACTATGTCCTATGCCATGTGCATTGACTTAGAGATTTTGATTAAAGAGATGATGGATTGTGAAATCCCCTCTGATTCGCAGTGGAAGGAAATTGTGCAGTTGGGTAAGACAAAGTGCAATATCCAGTAAGTGATCCCCAAGTGTCATCAAATTTGCAGATCCGACATAAGACCAGAGCAAGACAGATGGCAGGAAAGAAACTGAACAATCAGAGAAATCGCACGTAATTTTGAAACGTTTTTGTCAATCATTGTAAATCGTTTCGTATACCGAAAATGTCAGTCGAAACTGTTTTGGAAGCTGAAACGCTTTGGTTTCAGTTATTTTGATCAATTTATATAAGTATTGGGTTACTTGAATGAATTAATGTTGGCAGAATTGCAAGAGCACCTTTTGGTTGTATCAAACTCTATTTTGTAAATTTTATGAATCTGAATTGAATATAAATGTAGAAGAGTTTGAAGTCTCTTTGAAAATATTATAAAGGGTGGTGATATGAGCTTTGTTTCCTTTCATCATATGTATTTCCTGTGACCAGTCACTTCATTAACATTTTCTCCTGAATAAATTGGAGAGTTAAAGGCCCAGAATTCATCTTGTGATGCTCTTGGCTTAAGCAATTTAAACTGTGTGATTGTCTTCTTAACTAATTCAGAATTCATTTCGGTAATGCTCTGATGCAGTTATTTGTTTTCTTTCTCTTCCTACACTCTATTTAAATTTAAGAATAACTCAGATTCATCGCCTCATTTAGCCTTTATCCTCTAGAGAGTTCTATTGGCAGATGCATTATTTTCATTCACTTTCATAATTTTGACTCCATAGCCTTGTGTGTTCCTCCCCTTCCTTGCCAACAACTTTATTAAAAAAACCCAAAACAAACCAAATCTAGCCATTGATTTACAAAGAAATATCAAGTGACATAAGAGAGACCTCTCTGAGTTGAGCAGTCTAGTGCCTCGGCTCTAAATCTGGTTGAAACAGTTACCTCTTTCATTTGTCTATTCATCCGGACAAAATTTACAGAGTGCTAACATTCTGGCGTTGGTGTCGGGGACGAAATTGAAAAAATCTTCCCTAGGAAAATGACTTAAAGCTTTAGTTTGAGTCCTGAGGGTGACAGTGGATCAAATACCTTATTGGCTGAGATTATTTTTACCCTGGTGACTTGTTTATTCAGTGACCATTTGCACCACACCTTGTGAGATAGAAATCATGGCTTCTAAGAAAGTTCACACCAGGAGAAATCCAGACCCAGAAGTTGCAATCTTTGTTTCTGACCCTGAGAAGCTTGTACGTAGAGTAAAAGAAAGGCATGTGACCCCAGTGTTGTGTCCAGACTGATATATGTCCTTTCCTAAGGACGGAGTGACTACCATCGAAGACCTTGAGTTTGACATGAAATTTGAACAATCCTTATTCAGAACTAAGTTTGAATCTTGTCTAAGTGAGACTATCTTTGACAAAAAGAGATTCCAAGATCTAGTTTTATCTGCATCTGTCAAGCTTGTAGTGACCCCTGCTCATAACCAATGTCCACTCCAACCCCTCAAAACAGCTATGGCAGCCAAATTTTCTCCCCTCATTTTACCCTCTCAACTACATGATCTGCCTCAAGATTACAATCTGAGGATTAAACTATATGATGTCGAAGGTAACATATCAGCCCAAAAACATCTAGAATGGTTTAATGATTTCATAGACTTGGAAGAAGTGGACTATTAAGATGTGAATATGAGGTTGTTTACACAAATCCATGCAAGAGATGTGAGGAAGTGGTTCAAAGCCCTTCCAGCATGTGGTATCACAGATTTCGAAGCCTTTGAGACAAACTTCCTTTCAAAACGGGGGGATAAGAAAAATACCCTTCAGTTGTTGACCCAGTAAAACAATATGAAGAGATCACCTAATGAGACGGTACATGAGTTTTTGGCTAGATTAAAGAAGGTGTATAATGCTATTCCTGATGAAGTAACCCCCCCCCCAAGGCTACTCAACTCAAATATGTTGATTCTTTTGAAAGTGACTTTGCTTTATTATTAAGAGAATGAAGATCTACCACATTGGACAATATGACGACTGATGCTATAGAGGTAGAAGTGAACCTAATGGCTTCAGGGAAGATGAAAACTAATGTTGGAAGAGACATAAATAGAGCTCAAGACAAAACACAACCTTTGACATCTCAATCATCAAAGGAAAGATTCGAAGCGATGATGAGGAACATGGAGCGGATGATGGAAAGGATGGCTCTAGGAAAAAGGCCTAACCCCAGAGAACAAGTTGATGGTCCACCCAGAAATCTTAGGAGAGCAGATATTCCATAGATTAGGCAAATAAATCAAGGAAATCAGGTCAATCAAGCAGATCCATCAAATCTGGGAAACCAAGAAAATCAGGGAAACCAGGCAATTTAGGGAAACCAAGGAAATCAAGCGGAACAACAAATCAGGCCTCCCTTCCAAAATAATTATGTAAATGAGGGTTGTGATGGATATTTTGAAGATAACATGAACTGTTGTGATGATAAAGAGACAAAGATATTTTTTACCAAAGAAGAACATGACCAGTTCATGGACGCAAGTGAGATCTTTCTGCAAGATGAAGAGGAAAGGGTATCAGTACAAAAGGAAAACTATGAGACCAGATTACAAAATGCCATCATGCAATTCCAAAGGCAATATAACCTCTGAAATCAAAAGATACCCCGAACCCTCCAAAGGGTAATCCCCCAAAGGGGAATCCCTCCAAAGAATCTCAGAATAACATACCTTCTTCTAGTCAGACCAAAAAAGATTTTGTTGCAAAAGATTCAGCCGCAAAGGACTCCATTGTGAAAGATTATGTTGTGAAGGATACTGTGGAAAAAGGGAAGCAAAAGGAAGAACCCCAGAAGAGGTTATTGACTAGGAAAGAGGTGGTTGCCAAAGAGGTAGAAAAAACTCCATCCTCTTTTGATTTTGAAAGTGAAATGGCTAAGATAAAAATTTCAGTACCATTTAATGAATTGATTAAGAATAGTGAGTACAGAAATCAGATCATCAAGATGCTTAAGATGGGGCAAACCTCTGACACCCTGAACATACAAGATGATCATCCAACCATCTTATTTGGGCTAAGAGTAGAAGAAAGCAGTGAGAATGAAGAAGTTCCTCCTTTTTATGTCATTTTGAAGATCCATGACATGAATCTACACAATGCTATGCTAGATTCTAGAGCATCTCACAACCTGATGCCCAAAGTGGTCATGGACCAATTGGGCCTTGATGTCACAAGACCTTATAAATATATGTTCTCCTTTGATTCAAGAAAAGTGAAATGCCTTGGCATGTTCAAAGATCTGGTGGTGTCTTTGGCACAAATCCCAGCAAAGAATATGATTATGGATGTAGTAGTCGTTGATATCCCTCCAAAGTTCGGCATGTTGTTGTCCAGATCATGGGCTGCAAAATTGAAAGAAACTCTCCAAATGGATATGTCTTATGCTACTATTCTTGTCTTTGGTCAAGATAGAAGACTGTACAGGGAGGTTTTTCTTAAATATATGGTCAGCAATAAATCACAGCCTAACAATCATCCTATCTATTCAGTGGAGACTGAATTAGGGTCTTCCATCTTCTTCAGTGACCTGTGCTCCAAAGAAGATGAAACAGAAATCATTATGGCTGACAAAGATGAGATTAAAGGTAAAATGGAGGAACTTTCATAGCAAGATGATGCAAAGGACCAATTATGGAAGATGAATTTCGATGGAGCTTCCTGTAGAGAAGGAGATGGAGCTAGCGTATGGATCAAACACCCCAAAGGAGACTCAAAATTGTGTTCCTACAAACTTTTTTTTGAATCCACTAATAACATGGCCGAATATGAAGCGTTGATATTGGGATTGAAAGTTTTAGAAGAGCTGGGTGCCAAAAGAATTGTTGTACATGGAGATTCTGAGCTAATTATAAATCAAATCAAAGGCATCTACCAAGAAAAATAGCTCAAATTGAGGGCTTATAGGAATCTGGTACTAGAACTCCTTGAGAAATTCCAAGAATGCAATCTCTCGACAATTCCAAGAGAACAGAATCAGGTTGTTGATGCTCTCGCCACTTTAGCAGCAGTTTTTAGAGTTCCAATTTTCCCTAAGAAAAGATACAAGGTGGAGGTGAAGTACAGGCCAGCAGTACTAGACAATATGAAGCACTGGCAAGTCTTCGAAGATGACAAGCAGATAGAAAGCTTCCTCAAAATGGAGAACGAGTTCGAGAATTTGAACATTGATGATGAATATTGTGATGATGAGGTAGATGCAGCCGCTTTCACAAAAGAAGGATAATTTGACAATCAGATTGTTGGACGAGATATCATTCAGTTAAAGAGTAATATCATCCACAAGGACCTGGTACCAATAGAGAAACTTTTTGATAACAATGACATAGCCAAAAGTCCGAATATCATAGTAAATGAATGGGACGTGGAAGATTTCAATATTGGGACTCCGGAGGATCCAAAGATAGCGAAGTTGTCCAGGAAGCTCAACCCTGAAGTCAAAGAGAGGTATGTCAAGCTAATGAAAGAATTCCCTGACGTTTTTGCATGGAGCTATGATGATCTAAAAGTTTATGATACCAATATAATCCAGTATGTTATCCCCATTAAAGAAGATCACAAGCCATTCAAACAGAAATTAAGAAGAATAAACTCTTTGTTGTTACCATTGATAGAAAAGGAAGTAAAGAAACTGTTTGAAGCAAAAATCATAGTGTCCCTGAGGTTTTCCAAATGGGTGGAAAATCTAGTACCAGTCCGGAAAAAGAGTGGAGAAATTAGGTTGTGTGTAGACTTCAGGAATCTAAATAAGGTGTCTCTAAAGGATAACTATCCATTGCCTAAAATGGATTACATTCTACAGAAGGTAGTGGGCTCTCAAAGGATGTCAATGCTAGATGGTTTCTCTGGATATAATCAGATTATGGTGCACCCTGATGACCAGGAAAAGACTACATTTACTACACCATGGGGAACGTTTATGTATGCAAAAATGCCATTTGGGCTTATGAATACAAGGGCAACATTTCAAAGATCTATGGATATAGATTTTGATGACGAAAAAGATAAATTCATTGTTATCTACCTTGATGACATTACCATGTATTCTGCCTCAGATGAAGAACACCTCAAGCATCTCAGAAGGGCGTTCGAAAAATGCAGGAAATTTGGCATATCACTAAATCGAAAAAAGTCAATTTTTTCCATGGAAGAAGGGAAACTCTTAGGATACATTATTTTTAAGGAAGGGATAAAGGTGGACCCCAACAGAATTGAAGGGATTTTGAAAATCGACATACCCAGAAGCAAAAAGGAGGTACAATCTTTCCTGGGGAAAGTTAATTTTCTGAGGAGGTTTATCCCAAATTTAGCTAAAATCATAAAACACATCACCAACATGATAAAAAAGGGAAATGAAATAAAATGGATTCCTGAAGCGAGAAAGTATTTTGAAGACATCAAGGTGGCATTGACAAAGGCTCTTGTATTGGCGAGTCCAAATTTTGAGAAAGATTTCATATTGTTCCCATTCGCCTCATAACACACGATTGCAGGTATATTACTCTACAAAGATGACCAAAATTTTGAAAATCCCATAGAATAATACTGTCAACATTGAGAGATACTCCTTTAAAATATGATATCATGGGAAGCAAGTGTATGCTTTGGTCAAAGCAATGAAAGAATTCA
The DNA here is from genome assembly GCA_032191745.1 of Picea mariana. Taxonomy (NCBI): domain Eukaryota; kingdom Viridiplantae; phylum Streptophyta; class Pinopsida; order Pinales; family Pinaceae; genus Picea; species Picea mariana. The sequence continues at coordinate 81,907 of JASDQU010374586.1, forward strand.
GGGTTTATATCCTACATTCACATACCACGGCTTATGTTCATAGCAGCTCAGTAAAGGACATCTTAACACGACCCGATCCTGAAGGGAAGAGGGGAAAATGGATTGCAGTGTTCTTAGAATACGATCTTGAAATCAAGCCTATGAAGTTGATCAAAGGACAGGGACTTGCTAGACTGATGGCACAAACAAACTGCGAACTCTTGGGAATAAATTTCACTGCAGATTTGTCATACCATGTAGTAGAGGAAGAAAGGGTGACTCCACAAATATCTCAGAAGTTTCTCGACTCTGCATGGTATGTAGATATCATTTTTGTGTTGAAAAATCTGCAGGCTCCTCCTGAGTATAGTGAAACAAAGGCTATATTTTTGAAACTGAAGGAAGCAAAATTTTGTATAGTAAATGAATTGCTATACTGAAAAGATCTAGGGGGAATTTTATTGAGTTGTTTGATAGAAGAAGAAGCAGACAAAACCATCAAAGAGTTCCACAAAGGTGACTATGGAGGTCATCATTATTGGAAGACGACTGTACACAAAATTTTGAGAGTTGGTTTTTATTGGCCTAGCATTTTTCCTGATGTTTATAAAGAAGTTTCAAAGTGCCATGAATGTCAAATCTTCGATGGGAAAGGAAAATTACAATCTCTGCTGCTAAAACCCATTTCAATAGAAGCTTCTTTCAGACAATGGGGCCTAGATTTTATAGGGGAGATACACTCACAGTCCTCAGCTCAACACAAATGGATCCTGACTGCAACAAATTATATTACTAAGTGGATCGAGGTTGTTCCCACCAGACAGGCTACAGATCATGTTATCATTCGATTCCTAGAAGACAATATCCTGTCCAGATTCGGATGCCCGATCAAGATTATAACAGACAATGCAGCGGCCTTTAAGTCTAAAAATTTGGAAAAATTATGCAATGATTACAACATTACCCTTGGTCATTCCACGACATATTATCCTCAAGGGAACGGATTGGCTGAGTCTTCGAATAAAAGCTTGGTCAAAATCATCAAAAAATTGTTGCAAGAGAACAAAAAGGCGTGGCATAAAAACCTCATTCATCTATTGTGGGTTGACAGGATATCCCCAAAAAGAGTTACTGCCACATCTCCTTTCCATATCTTTTATGGTACAGAAGCCATCTTTCCTTCTACATTGGGATTGCCAGTGATGAAGTTGTTACAAGAGCAAGAAGCATAAACAAATGCCAGTCAGAGAAGAGATGATGAGCTCATCAGCGTACAGCAGACCAAAGAAAAGGCCTTCAATAATGCCCAGCTTCGTCAAAAAAAGATCAAAGAAGATTTCGACAGACATACCAAGGTAGATGACTTCAAACTAGGAGATTGGGTACTAAAATAGGATGCCAGAAACGAAGATAAAGGTAAACATGGGAAATTTGATAACCTATGGCTGGGTCTGTTCAAAGTCGCAGCTTACCGTGGGAGCAATGCCTATTTGTTGGAGGAAAGTAATGGAGCACTCGCTAGAGGAGGGTCTGTGAATGGAAGGTTCCTCAAGCATTACATTGCTTGAAAAAATCATCACCCCACCATTCATTGTATATAATCGTTCTACTTTTTCCTTTACACATGAGAGATTGAAATAAAGGAAGCATAGTTGAAGCCCAAGGTGAAGGACCTGAGCTATGCTGGATAGATTGTAAGTTTTCGAATAAAGATCAGCATATTCAGGTCACATTGATAAATCACAGCCCTATGGGCAGGAACTTATTCTATAGTTCTTTGCTACCTCGCAGGGAGGATAACATCCCCAGTTGGAGCCGATGTTATCACCATAACAATTTTCAAATGGTATTCGAGTATCGAAATTTTAGCGAAAGGCTATGTCGCTAAGGAGATATGATAATTTAGAGGACCAGGCTATATCTGGCAGAATATGGACAAATGTGGCAAAAGTGTGAAGAGTAAGACTCGGTGAACCGTCGATCTTGAAAGCGGCCCAGATCAACTGCTAAAGCGCATATCGGGGATTGAAATAGCGTGAAGGTTAAGCAATCAAGGGAGGGTCGGGGAAAACTGTCGCGGTTTTATCAGTGGACATGTGGCACCTCTAGAAGAACATCGGGGAAAAAAGAAGTCTAACTAAAACCACTTTCTCCAATCCCTGATGCCAAAAAATTTGGGTGAATGTGGACTGTAGATCTTAAAGAGGCCTAGATCAACAGCTGAAACTCATATCGGCAATTGAAGTAGCACAAAGATTAATGAATCGAGGGTGGGCAAGGGAAAACCGTCATGGTTTAAATCATGGACACGTGGCACCCTTAGAGGCACATTGGGGTGAAAAGAAATTCACCTAAAACCATTTTCTCCAACCCCCGATGTAAATAGATACCTATAAAAGGAGGACCCCCCAGCATTGTTTTATGATAATTTGAAGCATTCAAACATTCAGAAAGTTGGCGCAAATCATCCATTTGAAACTCAAGCTCAGGAACTAAACCAAGTCCATGCTTCTTTTGCCACTCAATAGGTATTTTCACCATGGCCTCTAATCCTATTGTCTTATTCGTAAATGAGAAAGACATCTCCTCCGGAGAAGAAGCCCTAATTGATAGAGACTTCGATGTTTTCAACACAGAGATAACAGTCTCACCTGTTTCTGTGTCCAAATTGAATTTATTGGACAAAGTTTGAACGCACATACCTTTCCTCAAAGTGGCTCAAGCCTCCATCACCCCTTACGTCGTAGAAGTAGTCTTTCCTTTCCCTGAATTTGTAAGCTGGTGTACAGAGAATTTGTAAGCTGGTGTACAGAGCGGTATTCTCAGAAAGAAAGAGTCATTTTGAGAAAATTAGGGTCAGAGGTTTTATGTGAAGTAGACAGTCCATCGCTTCAGCACGCCCTCAGTATACCAGAGTCTTCCTCCATGGTGTCAGAGCCCTTCGAGGAACAAAAGATGATCACGGTTTATAAAGAATGCCCACCAAAAGTAAAAACCTGGTTTCTGCAAACCATCGTCAAACTTGAATACCATTCAGAAAGTTTGTCATTACCTACCAATGTAATTGTCATGGTCATCAAAGTCCAGTGGGCTTGTTCTCTGTTGAGTCAAATTTTGGGGTTGGAAAATGACGAGTTTGTGGTAGAAGTCATGTTAGGTTTCCTGTTCACTTTCTTTATGTCAAAATCTGGTCAGTCAGTTTGTGTCAGGTTTGACAAATTTATTGCCAAAAATATGCATCAGTAGTTGACGAACTTCAATTCACTTAGGCACTTTAGATACTACACACACTTGTTGAGAATGTTCCTGGAATCTAACAGAACCGATTTTCCTGAGACTACATTTATTTCAACCGAGTGTAAAAGAATCACCATGCTTATTTTCATCAATAGGATTATGTCCAAGGTGTACAGTCTTATTTTCGGTTCAGACTTGCCAAGGGTCCTGGAAGAAATGAAAAGCAGTTTGCAACCAAATCTAAAGAGCAGGGTAGGATACTGGATGTTGTTCATACAATCCACTGTGATTTGGGTATATGGTTGCCCAGAAGGGCCTTACCTTTTACCAATTTTTCTGACTCCCAGATTCTTTGCTTTGGAGTTCATAAGACAGAGGATCATCTTAGAAACTGAGCATTTTTTGAAAGAACACAAGTTTTAATCTAAAATTTCTTTCATACTAGGTCCCTTTGTGGTGAAGAACAAGTCCTATCTACCTCAGATTCAATCCAAACTCAGTGAATTTGGGTTCACATAGTTGCAAGGAAGAAAATACGACCCACACCAAATCATATCAAAGAGGAGATTGGCAAGCAGACAAGGTCCCTATGAACATGAGCATGTTGAAGGATTCAATAAGTTGGCCAATATAGAAACCTGTGTAGATATGGAGGTCACTGTGCAGCATGATCAAACAAAACAAACAGAGCCAGCTTCTCAATAGAGCCTAGCACAAAAAAATATCCTAGATTGATTGTCAAAGCTCCTAAAATGAGCGCCTACAATAAAAGGAACAGCTCAGAGGCCCTCGGCGCCAGCAGCCAGCAAGATATTCTCAAGAAAATGAAAATCACATCATCCTCTCAAATAGTTGACCTGAAAGAAGAAGAGTCCAAAGAGAAAACATAAAAGGGAATGATAGAAGGCATGACCAAGAACGAAGAAGTAGATACAGGAAACAAGCCACAAACTGAAAGCAACACAAAGGTTTTTAGCAGCAAGAAACACATATTTAGCCAGACACCTGGGGAAGTTTATCAGTCCAAGGAAGATTTAATGAACCAGTACGTTGTGATGGGAAGTATGGCCAACAATGAAATAAGGGACCTTTTGCCTGAAGTGGAAAAGACTTCCCAGTTTAAAGCTTCCTTACTCTCAATCAGAGATGTGGAAAAGAAAACATTTAACATAGCAGTGGTTGATGATGATAAGGTATTTGAGACCAAAATGCACTATGAAAATATTGGTGCCCCTGACAAAGTAAATTTCCACAGAAATGTCAGTGATATGCTATATTCTGATTATCTAAGTTTAGGTCTGAGGGTTGCAAGATTGACAACACATGCACTCAAAATAGATGGACAATTGAAACAGGAAAAGGCATCTAGAAAAGCCTGGTTGACACAGGTCAAAAGGCTAGAGTCTGAAGGTCCTCAAGGGGTGAAAGCTCCTCTGGATGAAAATGATAAGATTATCCAAAGTTTAAAGAAAAGGTTGAAGATGTCACCTACAAACCATCCACAAACAGCAAAACTAACTTCTTTGGAACAGGAGAAAGAAACATTCAGACAAGAGGCACTCATTTACAATGCTAAAGTGTTGCAGTTGGAAAAAAGATAAAGAGAATTGGTCACAAGCATAGGTAACGACATCAGATATGGTTGTCATTGTTCCTACTAATACAGAGGCTGGATCTAGCACTGAAGGGTTGGTCCAAGCTATGTCCCAGGTAAGCATCAAAATAGGGGAGATCAAAGGTCTCAACGAGGTTATAGAAAAATTGAAACAAGAGATGAAGGTGAAAGATGAGAATATGGCTCAACTTCACAGAGATATTCAAGATTTGCAAGAGAGAGTGAGCAAGCTAAAAACCAGGTTAAAAGGCAAAACATTATTGCAGGGAGCCAAACATGTCATATGGGATGTTATCGTTGCAGAAACTGCTAAATTCAAGATTTATCTAAATTTTATAAATGACAAAGACAGTGTGGATGCTATAGCTCGGAGTAGGTGTGATGTTGTTAATGAAGTGTTAGCCAAGAAACCCTCAGAATGGGCCCAAAATGCTATTGACTTGCTAAATTCTATGCCAACTGTCGATCTTCAAACTATCAGGGTAAAATATAGTATTGTGTTGATCATTTCATCCAGGAAAATCATCGCCAAACATAACTTGCTCAGATCGGTCCAAAACAAATCTATGCAGATGGAGCACAACATATAAGAGTTTAAAGATGCATTTGAACAATTGTTTATCAAAGGCCTCCCATCATTTTGGGATGGAAAAGGTTCATTATACAATCATGAAGATTACAATACTCTTCTCATGCAATGCAGAATGGACCATTCTAAATTTGAAGCCATGGAAGAAAATTTGAAAGGCCCAAGTCTGGTAGAATATTTGGCTATAGACTTTGAAATTTTGAATAAGTTCAAAACAGTGAAAGTCGGCATGTTGACTATGTCCTATGCCATGTGCATTGACTTAGAGATTTTGTTTAAAGAGACGATGGAGTGCAGAATCCCCTTTGATTCTCAATGGAAGGAAATCGTGCCACTGGGTAAGATAAAGTGCAATATCATTGGAGCCAGTAAGTGATCCCCAAGTGTCATCAAATTTGCAGATCTGACAGAAGACCATAGCGAGACAAATGGCGAGAAAGAAACTGAACAGTCAGAGAAATCACCCGTAATTTTGAAACATTTTTGTCAATCATTGTAAATCGTTTCGTATACCGAAACTGTCAATCGAAACTGTTTTGGAAGCTGAAACACTTTAGTTTCAATTATTTTGATCAAATTGTATAAGTATTCGGTTACTTGAATGAATTAATGTTGGCAAAAGTGCAAGAGCACCTTTTGGTTGTATCAGACTCTATTTTGTAAATTTTCTGAAACTGAATTGAATATAAATGCAGAAGAGTTTGAAGTCTCTATGAAAAGATTCTAAAGGGTGGTGATATGAGCTTTGTTTCCTTTCATTGTATGTATTTCTTGTGATCTGTCACTTCATTTACATTTTCTTCTGTTTAAATTGGAGAGTTAAAGGCCCAGAATTCATCTTGTGATGCTCTTGGCTTAAGCAATTTAAACTGTGTGATTGTCTTCTTAACTAATTCAGAATTCATTTCGGTAATGCTATGATGCAGTTATTTGTTTTCTTTCTCTTCCTACACTCTATTTAAATTTAAGAATAACTCAAATTCATCGCCTCGTTTAGCCTTTATCCTCTGAAGAGTTATATTGGCAGATGCATTGTTTTTGTTCACTTTCAGAATTTTGACTCCATAGCCCTGTGTGTTCCTCCCCTTCCTTGCCAACAACTTTATTAAAAAAACCCAAAACAAACCAAATCTATCCACGGATTTACAAATAAATATCAAGTGAAACGAGAGAGCCCTCTCTGAGTTGAGCAGGCTAGTGCCTCGGTTCTAAAGCTGGCTGAAACAGTTACCTCTATCATTTGTTTATTCAACCAAAAAAAATTTATAGAGTGCTAACAGACTCTTCAACTTGCATATTCGCAATGAATTCTTCCCTTTTTTTTAAACATGCTCCTCGCACTTCATTCACTAGCCAGGTTTACATCCTTCAAAATGGAGAATTTGAGAAAATTTTCAAGTTAATCCTTTTTATTCTTCGGAAAAGTTGATGAAAACCCCTCCAATGTACATCATAGGAGTTACCATCAACTCCTTCAATGTACATCAGAGGATTTAACTCCAACTTCATCGATAGAAAAAGGACAAACCTCACAACCTGGCCCTTTGACAAGTCTCATTCGCATGAGTTTCATCAAACTCCTCCAATACATGAGAGGAGTTAGTATTAACTTCCCCAATGCATCGAAGGAGTTCATTCTTTCCCCTCTGAAGACTATTTGTTCTTTTCATGCCAAGTTCTATGATATACATCAGAGGACTTCCCATGAATTCCTTTGATGTACATAGGAAGACTTTACAATAACCTCATTGATTTTAAAACACCCTACCTACTAGCATTTATGACCCAAACTCGCCAGAAGCCTATGAAAAATCGCTCATCCTTGGCTATTATTCTTCTATCCAATGTCGAAGGGAGGAGAGTGGATTTCAAGCAAAGACAAGCTAGGAACAAAACTCCTCACCCCAACCACTCAACACCCTCCACATGTCTGTGAATGGCAAGTAAGCCCTCGATCCCTTTTTTTCTCTCTAAGGTTAGGGTTTTTGTTCTAGGGTTAGGTTTACTTTTGTTTTTATTTATTTGCTTCCCTAGAAACCCTGGCACTTCTCAAGACCTATGCCGCAACTTTCTTCACCTCTCCCCCCCCAACTATAACCTTATGTTATTTTCTTCGATAAACCATCGGTTCACCATAGATCCTTTAAGTTGATCTATGTACTCGTGCTTCACTGCAGTTGTGAACCCACCAATGTTATTCGCATGACCCTGGCATCAAATTGAGTTGCTCAGTGCTGATACCTTGGCACAAAATAAGCACAACATCCACCTTAATCAAGGGCTTTTCATATACTTGGTTTTCTTCAAAGACCTATCCTAAGCTCTCAGGATGAAGGAGTTTGAACTTATCATAGCTAGAGTTTTCGATTTTGATATTAGGCTAAACCTTGCACCAAGACTTAGCATGAAAATGACGCTACTTCTATTTATTTTGGGGACCATCACACCAATTCCTTAGTATCCAACGAAAGCTTCTCCATGAACTCTCCCGATAGCTATCGGCATTGCTTACATAAAATTACTTGTTTCCCACTCTGACCTTTCAGAGTATTTACCATCAACTCATATAATGTATCAGAGGAGTTGGTATGAAATCTTATGATACATCAAAGGAATTAGGGATAACACTGTTGATTCTCTCTATCTCTCATCTAAATCGGCGATCTTCCCCTTAATTGTCTCGATGTGCACTCAAGTGTATCAGGGTATTTCATATTAACTCCTTTGGTTCACTAAGAGACCCATTGGTCCCCATCCCATTAGCTCTTCTGAAATCCATCGGAAGGACTTCACACTAACACTACATCAAAACCTTTCATAATAACACTTCCAATGATCTTCGGGGAGCTTGTTACCAACTTCTCTGATTTTCATCGGAGAAGTTAATACTAACTCTTTCGATAGTCATCAGAGCAGTTAGTAAGAACTGCTCTAATTTTGACTTTTGAGCATCTTTTTGGGCCATTCTCTTCTCTAACTTCCACCAAATTTCTCAACATGCCTACTATCATTCTTTCATCATCGGACGACGATCTTCCACCCAACATCATCTCAAGTGATTCCTTGGGTATTTAAAGATACTTAGATAGATTAAATTTTATGTTGATTTTGTCTTTATATTGATCCCATATTTTCTTTGCAAGCTCATATATGTCTCCGTGAAAGAAAACGACTAGAAAAGTGCCAACCAAAGAGGCCTTAGGAAGTGGTCAACAGATTGAAGATGAACTTGACACCCCCGGGGCCATGTATGATGACACCGTTGCACTCCTAGAGAAGGAAGGATATGCACCCAAATGAGGAGACATGTACCATATGTTCAAAAAGCGGAAATTTTCCACTAATGTCAAGGACCAAGATTAGTTAAGGATCTTCAATAAAATTAGAAGATTTGGGATATTCAGACTGGGAGCCTACATTATTGTATTCCCTTGCACTGATGCCATCACTTGGATTAAAGAACATAGATTTGAGGAATAGGTATGTCTGTAACTTCATAAAGGAACCTGTAGCATCATTTAGGCCCAATACCTAGCAAAATGATATCACCTCAAGAAAGGGACTAAGAAGTTGGATAGCAAGCTTCTCGATGAGTTTTAATACACAACCAAGGAGTTATTCCCCATATGGTACAAGGCAGACAAAGAGTTCAAACATAAACCCAAGGGAGGGTACCCCACAACCAATAAGGAGACCTTATCAATACAAGGTAATCGACTATACGAGGAACCAGATGCCTCCCAGTTCTCCCTTTCATAAATGTCATTGATTTATTACTGCATGTACAAAGGATTGTCATTCAACTAGGATGACATCCTATCAGCGAACCTGACGGGTGCCATAACCGCAATTACAGAATCTTGGCCAGAAACTTTCCCAAGTTTCCAAATTCCTTCCTACCTATTGGACATCATGTGTGTTTCCCACCACTACCCAGAGATGGGGTGGAAATGGAAACCATCAAATGAAGCCATTCACATATACTGCAAAATTCTATAGGATCACAAATACAGGATGGAACATCAAAATACCTGCGAACACTTTTTGGCTCCTCTGTACGAGTTTATATTTTTCACACCAGCCCCTTGCATGACCAACAAAGAAATAGTTGTCATAAAAAGGATCGGATATGGGCACCTTATGGAGCATGGTACTTATATCATAGTGTATGGAGCCACAAAATCCCCCTAATGTCTTCCCTCGGTTTGTACCAGACAAACTAGTACTCTAGGAGGTAGCATACCAGACATTGATCCATGGAGTAAGAGGAATGTTATACCGAGGAAGGAAATCAATTTGGCCACCACTCCCATTGTATGTTGGGATCTACTCATTTTTTAACACCAAGCAAGCACAAGAAGAAGTAAACACCATGCTCTCGTTCCATTTTGCAGAGGATAGGTTCGGGGGACATGAACCAAAGGGAATCATAAAAGATCATTTCAATAAGGTAGGATTGCCTTGGGAATACACAATAGATATCTAGGAGGAAGAGGAGGTACATTGCAATGCAATAACTTACGATGAGGTCACCTTCAAGAGATGAGGCAAGCCCTTAGAGAGGATTTTGGATGAGGATAAAGCACAAGAAGAAGTTAGGAAGAAAGTAGAGGAGGAGGAAGCAAAAAGAATGTCTCTCATTTTCACTTTTGCACATACAGGATCGGTAGAGGAAGAAGAGACATTGACGGATTAAAAGAGGAGGGAAAAAGAGAAGGTTCAAAAGAAAAACAATGACGCCATGAAGAAAAAGAGGAATATCATTGAAGAAGCCAAAGCCAAATCTAAAGTAGAAGCCGCAGCAAAGGCAATTGCCCAAAAAGAAGTTGAGCAAAAGGAAGCAGCAAAAAAAGTTGCAGCAACAGTAGTAGAAAAATTTGCAGTAGCACCAAGAAAAAAAGAAGCAGTAGAGAAGGCAGCTAGGGACATTGCAAACAAAGTGGCAGAAGAAGAATAGAGAAATAAATACGAAGAGGCTAGAGATAGTTAGACGGTCCCAATGGACACTGATATCCCTGAGATAACAACAATTGATTCCAGCGGACTAAGCTTGGGACTCGGTACTCCATTCAGGCTAGATGATGTACCCAACCTAAGGAAGTTCATATACCAGAAAGCATCGAGCATAATTGTACAAGAGCAAGAAAATAAAGTTCCAGTAATAGGAGGCAACCTAATTGATCCAGATTATTTTCGACACAAAATGAGAGTGGAGATATAACAAAGAAATATACAGAGATATTGAAAGAGTGGCAATAATATAACAGAGATATATCAGAAATATAACAAGAGGCACATATATGCAGTAATACACAATTTCTATTAATGAGCGAAAATGTATAAAGAAGTCTAAAAATGCAGAGTGAAAGACTCGCTAGAATGGTGGTAGCTCATCTCTGAGAAGAGATGTGAAGGCTACTCGCATTCGCAATAAGATGATTTACAATGAGGCTCTAAAGGCCTTTTTAACATAAATGAAATCCAAAACCCTAACCCCGAAAAATGAAAAGCCAACAGTTTTGTGGACCCCGTTTTGGGTAGTTTGGTGTATCAACTTCCCAAGGGCATAACTTTGGTATACGATCTTCATTTGGGGCACACGATAGCTCATTGGAAAGATTTGTCTGAGGACTACACATGTTTCCATCAAACCTTGATTTAGTTTCCAATACAATTATGGTGAGCCCTAAAAATGTTGTTTAGGGCCTCAAAACGGCCCTGGAAGTTTGGGACTCGAAAACTAGGAACAAAACTTCCAAACTGAAACTGCCAAAATGAGCCCATTGGAATAGGTGGGTGGCCATTGATATCCACCTAGATCACCAATATCATTAATTACATAGATCCCATGACAAAACATGTCAGCAAAGATCCAGTAGCCATATCCTCGGCTGGATCCACTTCTGGAATGCCACAGAAGACAACTTCTGAAATCTATGCTGAAATAACTTGGAACAAGAAGAAAGGATTAGGGAGCTTGGGGAGAATTTTCGACAGGTAAAGATAGATGAGGGAAGCCTCGATATTTTCAATACAAGCACAGAAAAAGTTAGGACTGAGCTCGAAGAATCCCTTATCAATATGTACGTGCACTTGCACAAGTTTCAGGACTTAGTTGCCATTATCATAAACTAGCATAGCACTATGAAAACCAAGCTAACACAATTCAATATTATCTGGGAGGGCATGAACGACATAGACACATGGATCGTAGAGAAACTGGATGCATTGATAGAGCTATATCACCCCTCATCCAAGGAAAGAAATATTGGCATATATGCACTAGACCACTGCCAGCAAGCGGGACAAAGAGACGACAAGCTCACTAGCAACTTGTCCGTGCATACACAAATCATCTCAAGAACTTGTCATCTGCCCCAGTTAGAGGAACTCGAAAAGAATATTATAATGCAGGAATTGGTTGACAAGGTACATTACAACACGATTCATAGATAAGAAATGACCGAGGCAACCACTAAAGTAACAACAGACCTCATAGAACAACATCTCATTCAACCAACAAAGGTCCATACTATGGTTCAAGCATTCATGACCACATTAGCAATTGATATGTAGACCCTCGATGATAAACGACCACCATAGAAGAGCTTGCATACGTAAGATTAGTTTATTTGCATGATCAACTCAAAATATGGGTAGCATACCTCTAGAACAAGAATACATAAAAGGACAAAATAGTGAATTTGAAATTGCTATTACTTGCTCCCTATTTTGTCTTTTTTGTATTCCCAATTTTGTCTTTTCTTTGTACACTTGTCATTAAGAAGAAGGGATATGAACAGTTTTGTAACAATTTCTTTAAGGGGAATTCAAAGAGTCACGAGACAGTTAGGAAGATGTGTATAAATAGAAGGAGAGACCCATTCTAAAGGGTCTCTTGAAGCATTGTATAAACTCAAGAACTAGTTTAAGGACATATACTTTGTTGATTAATATTGAGAAGCCCTCGGGGCCATTTTTCGGAAGAGAGAAGAACTTGTGTGTGTGGTTGATTTTGTTGTGAACTTTTTCAAGTAAAACGCATGTTCATCACATGGATTGTAAGAACGATGTTTGTTGATAGACTAATCTGATGTGCTCAATGTTATGTTACAACATTGTTATTCTTTCTTATATTTTCAATTTGTGAGCTCATGAGTTATTAATGTATGCGGAAATATGATTTAGACTTTTCTGGCTATATGTATGTATGCTCATGTTTCTAAGTATGCATCTTCATTTCAACTATCTGTGTGGGGTTTCTGGCAGAGTTTAGTTTCATTTACAACTCGTTTGGTTACTATAGTTCGCTCCTAGATAGGATAGGATAGGATAGGATAGATTAGCAGTAGATTAGATTTATTTTCATACAAATTCTTCATCAACATCTTTGCATTGCACAATCATCCATTTTCACCCCCATAACCAACAATGGTAGCTGGGCCAAATTTCGGATGTGTCTCCTAAACCAAACGATGCATAATCTAATTAGGATTGTGCATTAGGGAGTACCCCTTACTGTTGCATGGTGAATTCTACCCTGTCAATGGACTACTAAGGTGAAGGAACAAGTCACGTGATTCTCTCTCTCTCTCTACCTAACCCTTTTTCTCTCATGCTCGACCAATAGCTCATAAAAAAACACTTCAAGCTCCTCTTCCAACCATTAGACCAATTATGGCACTATATTCTACTACACTACGTAACACAAGGAATACCCACCCATTTTATGCTCAACAATGCCTCATAGTACCCTTCGTTTATAGTGATATTTAGTGTATGTAAAAAGAATCCAATTTGTTGTTTGCCTTCTAGGAATTTCCCACATGAATATACTTGGCTTCTCAAGCATCTATAGAGTATAAAATATATAGTGGGTGATGAGTTCCTATCTTTCATGACCTCTATGCTCACCTACAATCATTTACTCTCATCCCAAGTTTGCACTTTCTCTTCACGATGATGGTTTTGGTCCACTTATCCTCCCATGGGTTATTGGTTTGTAGTCTAGAATAATTCCTCTTGCAAGAATGATGTGGAACATGAGCAACCAAAGTGATAGCATGAATGCCTTCCCCTCAATGACAATGAGAGAACTGGGGAACTTAGAGCTGCCATTTTTTTCCATTAGGAGAAAACATATGACTCTCACACGTGTACTTGTTGACTCAAAAATTTGTCACCTATTATAAATGCTCGCAAAGAATTGTGAAGCCTATTATTATTATCATTATATAGCTAATAGGTGGGGTCACAAAGGATTGAATTCAAAATATTAGTTTTCCAAATCTTTTCCTTTGTGTGATATACTTCATTTTTTGTCATTTTGAAGAAATGGTTTATGGTTATTCTACTATGCATATCATTGAAGTTGAAAGAATTACTTGCAAAATGATGGAAGTTCTAGCATCATTATATCATTGAGAGAATGAAGAAGTTCAATGCATGTGACAATATCAAATATGTATAATTGGCCACCACAAACAAGCATTGGTTGATAAGATTATGATGTTTAATTAGTGCCAAACCATGATTCTTTCATGCAAATAAAGTTAGAGGAAAATTTATATAGTTTGCAAAAGGTCTTGGTGTTGAAACACACACTAACACTAAGAGGGGGGGGTGAATCAGTGTCTGGAAATTTTGGCTACTTTTCACACTTTCATAGATTAACTAAATTAAGTGAATAAGATATATGTAGTTCAATTAATTATTCATAAACATGTATAACACAAACTGTATGAAGTACATAAAATATCATTTTTTTATTTATTTAACTTGAATGAATATAAATAAAATCAATCCTTTAATATCTTCAACTTCAACTAAATATGAGAGATCCAACTCTCTGATACAAGACCTATCTTGTAGTTCTCATATCCAACTGAGAAATGAAGAATCCAACCCTCATAACAATACTCGGCTTGTTGATCTCAAATCCAAGTGAGATGTGAGGAATACAATCCTCATGACAAGACTCGGCTTGTAAACAGACACCAACCTGACACTTTCTTCTATTCATATTCCTTTACTTATATAGTCCTCCAAAGGGTGCCACTTTGAAACAATGTGTCCTTTTGGAATGAAACATTTCACCCCTTCATTTAATTAACACAAATGGTAACTTTTATTAATTGATTTGTGTACACCATTTTAGACAGTGATTTTCGTATGAATATTTTGGACTGATGAAAATGAACTTTAAAATCATACGACATGGGTTATTTGTAGAACATTCCTAATTATTTGATACATAAGAAATTTCCACAGAAAGTGTGTGAGGTGGCCGGTACAGCCAGTTATTTGAAGGCAACTTGCCCAGATTTTCCTTTCATCATCGAATGCCAAATCGACTTCAGTACATATTACCTTTTCGTGAATGTCTAAATCAACCTCCACATATCTCCTTTGTTAGTGATTATTTAAACTCAACTTGTAAACATTTTACTTGATGGTTATATTAAAATCAATTCCCTCTCAGCTGCTAGTCACTAAAGATTTTACTTGGTCTCACCCTTTTTTCATATTTGCTTCCTCATTCGACCAACAAACATATTTTTGGTCGACTCAACTAGGAGAAATTTTGACTTGAGTATTTCAATTCTAGTCGACCCATATTGTTTCAACCTCAACCTGAATTGTATTTAAGTTTTATTTGACTTCGACCTTTAGGTTACTTGTTTCTTGGACCGACTTGACTTGAAAGAAAGCTAACTTGAGAAATTCAACTTTGGTCGTCTCGACTTGTTTTGGCCGACTTGTATTTTTCGACTCAATTTTCCTTTGACTTTAACATTCAATTGGTCGACTTTTCTTCGACTCTTATTGAAATCGATTGAATTGTCTTCTCCAACTTCCGTCAATCTACAGGCTTGTAGTTGGTCGACTTGTCTTGCAGTCAATCAACTTCCAGATAGTCGACCTTATTGTTGTTTGAATCGAATCGACTTGTGACTCGATGGTGTCAATGCTTCCTCACCAAACATCCACCGTTGACATTTTGTCTCATCTTTGGACTCTTCTTCAATTGAGATTTTCTGAGTCACTTTTAATGAACCATGTCTTATTAACTTCTTTGTTTGTGATTTGTATGGATCCATATTGGATTATCCATTTACTCTTTTTATCTGGATATTTTCTTCATAGTTTCTTCTTTTGTGCATGGATGTTAATGACACAATATCAACCTTATACAATATAATATGAGTGTATCAAGCTCATACAATATATTAGTCTATATTATATTTCTATTGATATTCAATTCACCTTCATAACATTATGTCCAATATTGACAATGCTTGACATTCAAGTCACCTTCATAACATTATGTCCAATATTGAAAATGTTTGACATTCAATTCACTTCCATAACATTATGTCTAACCTTCATAACATTATGTCCAATATTGACAATGCTTAACATTCAAGTCACCTTCATAACAATATGTCCAATATTGACAATGATTCTCAAACCAGTCAATCAATGATACTTCACCTATTTATCAAGGTTGACATCATTGACAACCAAATTTCCAACAATCTCCCCCTTTGTTATTGATGGCAACCTTAGTAAAACAATCTTACTTCCCTTGTGAAATGTATTCTATATTTTGAGTCCTTTGAGCTAACTTTGTTTTACTCTTTATCTCTCCCCCTTTGACAACAATGACAAAGGGATCATTTCTCTTCTCCCCTTGTCTTTGTCCCATTTATTTTGAACTTTTTTTTATTGTTTATCTCTCCTCTTTTGACATCGATGACAAAGGAAAGAAAACTTTTACTACTTTTCTCTCCCTGTGAATGCGTAAGTTGTTATCTCAATCTCTTGGGATTTTTGTCTTCAGATAGGGTTTTAATGTCTTCTCCTTTTTCATAACGGACAAGGGTGTGAAGCTTACTGATCTTCTTGATCTACTCCTTCTTCTTCTTAATATTCTTTAGTTCTTTGATTCCAAGAGATCTTTATTGTTCTTTCATATCATTAATAACTTTGTTCTGCTCATACTATGTCTTTATATACTTTGAATTATTTTTGTTGTTTTCTTCTTTAGATATTATTTGCTTTATTCATCACACTATTCTACATAATGATTTGATTTTAAGAGTTCATCATCATCACCATTGTTTTGTGCACCATAATCTTCTTCATATTCTTCTTTAGAAATTCTTCTTCCTTGATCTTGTTCCTCTTCATATGCAAAGCTTTGAATTTCACATTCCTTATTAGGAGTATCATCCATCAATTTATTGTTATCAATTTCTTCGTTTCTAGGTGCAAGATCTTCATCATCTTTCTTGCTTTCTACTTTGGATATTCTTCTCCATATCTTTCCATAAGGAACTATGTTTGATGATCTTTTCTTTTCTACATTTGTCCTTTGAGATTTATCCTCTCTTCTTTTCTTCCAAAGTTCATTAGATTTCCTTCATGGATTGTATGGATTATTTTTCATGGGTTGTCTTCTTGATTTCCTTTAATCTTGGAATTTGTGCCCAAACTTATCACAGTTGTAGCATCTCATGGACCGTATGACAAAACTTCGTTGTGTGCCCAACATAATTGCATCTCCAACATCTCATTAAGTTATTGGACCTTCCTGAATTTTTCTTTTCAGGACTCTTGCATTCAAATGATTTGTGACCAAAGTTTTTACAAGAAAAGAAATAACCATTGAAGGTGTTTCAATACTTGAGTTTGTTGTGACATGATAATTATGCATTTTGATATGTTTCTTGTTTTTTACTTTTATAGTTTCCTCATTTAACAAAGTTCATGGTTTTTATTTGGTTTGTGATTGCACTTTTCCTTTTTAGGAGGATAATCCTTTTCATGTTTGTGAATGGTGTTCCACTTGCCACCTTCTTCTTTCTTATTGTACACAAGACTAGTTTTTTCATCAATTGGTCATTGACTGTTCCAAATCTTATCCAGGATGGCTGAGTTGTTCTGGAATTTGACAGTTTCTTTTGTCTTTTTATTCTTCTTTTTGAGGTTGATAACTTCCAATTCCAACATGTGACATGTTTTTTCCTTTTTAGTCAACTGGATCTTCAAGTCTTCTTGTATTTCCTTAGCTTCTTCAAGTTGAGTCTTTAGACTGGTGACTATTTCTTTTGTCTCATCCAAGACTTCTGTGCATTTTTTGGTTTTGTCATATGTCTTCAACTCTTCTATTTATTTTGTTAGATCAACAACTTCATCCTTCAATCTTTTGATTTCTTCTTTGTTTTCTAGCTAAATCCTTTTGAGGTTGATGACTTCCAATAACAGTGTGTGGCACGATTCTTCCTTTTTAGTCAATTGGCTCTTTAGGGTTTTTTCACTTTCCTCAACTTCTTCAAGTTGAGTCTTTAGATTGTTGGCCATTTCTTTTGTTTCTTCTAATTCTTCTGTGCATTTATTGAGTTTGTCATATGCCTTCAACTCATTCATTTAATTTGTTAGATCAACAACTTCAGTGTTTAATCTATTGATCTCTTATTCTTTGTCTTCTAGTTGAATCTTTTGTTCTTGTTCGTCATGGTTGTTAGACTGATCTAATTGTTGTAGTAGCAACATATATTTATTTTGAAGTTTCTCCAAATCTTCTAGACTGCACATAGTTATGTATTTGAGATTGTCAAGAGCCTCCATAGGAACTTAAATATATATACCATTTATTGGTTCCAGACGAATCTCTTCTAATGAAGCTATAACATCAGTCTTAAGATTCAATATTTTTTCTTCAGTGATTACTAAGGTATGCATCGATTCCTTGATGGAGTTGTCTTCTTCATCGATGATTAGGGATCGCATAAATTCCTTGTTTGAGTTGTCTTCTTCTTTGATAACTAGAGATTGCATCAATTCCTTGTTTGAGTTGTCTTCTTTATTGATGGTTGGGGATTGCATCAATTCCTTGTTTAAGTTGTCTTCTTTATTGATGATTGGAGATTGCATCAATTCCTTGATGGTATTGTCTTCTTTTTCTATGTTTTGTACTTTACTCTGATAAGAACTCTCTAGCTGGAGTCATAATACTTCAATAGAGGTGCATTATCCCATCTTTGCTTTGATTCGGTTTGACAGTCCATTATGGATTGCTTTTAATTCCATTGAATTGTTTCTCTTTACTTCTTTTGCAGTTTTGGATTTATTCATTGAGGTAGTTAAGTACCAAGGCTTACTTACTACTAAGTCCCAAACTCCAGATCCTCTTGACTTCAGATATATTTTCATTCTTTCCCTCCATGAAGAGTAGTTTGTTCCATCAAATAAAGGAGCTTCATTTGTGGAGAGAGCCATTTGTTCATCCATTTATGTGTTTAGTAGGATCTTCCTTCCAATGATTAGACTTTTTTTCCTTGAAGAGACTTTGCTCTAATACAAATTGTTCTCTTCAGAACAATTGAGTGGTTAAACTGCAATGAAGGAACCTGCCCCGATACCAATGGTTGAAAACACACTAACACTAAGAGGGGGGGGGTAGGGGGTGATGAATCAGTGTCTGAAACTTTTGGCTACTTTTCACACTTTCATAGATTAACTAAATTAATTGAATAAGATATATGTAGTTCAATTAATTATTCATAAACATGTATAACACAAACTGTATGAAGTAGATAAAATATCATTATTTTATTTATTTAACTTGAATACATACAAATAAAATCAATCATTTAATATCTTCAACTTCAACTGAATATGAGAGATCTAACTCTTTGATATAAGACCCAGCTTGTAGTTCTCAGATCCAACTAAGAAATGAGAAATCCAACCCTCATAACAAGACCTGTCTTGTTGATCTCAAAGCTAACTAAGATGTGAGGAATCCAATCCCCATGAAAAGACTCATCTTGTAAACAGGAACCAACCTGATAGAATGAACTTTCATTCAATCCATTATATATATATATATATATATATATATCCACCAAGACACTTTCATATATATCCACCAAGACACTTTCATATATATCCACCAAGACACTTTCTTCCCTTCATATTAATTTACTTATATAGTCCTCCAAAGGGTGCCACTTTGAAACAATGTGTCCTTTTGGAATGAAACATTGCACCCCTTCATTTAATTAACACAAATGGTAACTTTTATTAATTGATTTTCATACACCAATTTAGATAGTGATTTTCGTATGAATATTTTGGACTGTTGAAAATGAATTTTAAAATTATACGACATAGGTTATTTGTAGAACATTCCCAATTAGTTGATGCACGAGAAATTTCCCCAGAAAGTGTGTGAGGTGGCCGGTAAAGGATGTTCTTTGAAGGAAACTTGCCTCAATTTTCCTCTCATCGTCGAATTCCAAATCGACTTCAATACATATTGCCTTTTTATGAATGTCTAAATCGACCTCCAATTATCTCCTTTGTTGGTGATTATTTAAACTCAACTTGTAAACATTTTACTTGATGGTTATATTAAAATCGGTTCCCTCTCAGCTGCTAGTCACTAAAGATTTGACTTAGTCTCACCCTTTTTCGTATTTGCTTCCTCATTCGACCAAAAAACATATTTTAAGTCGACTCAACTAGAAGAAATTTTGACTTGAGTATTTCAATTCTAGTCGACCCATCTTGCTCCGGCCTCAACCCGACTTGTATTTAAGTTTTCTTTCACTTCGACCTTTAGGTTACTTCTTTCTTGGATCGACTCGGCTTGGAAGAAAATTGACTTGAGAAAGTCAACTTTGGTCGTCTCAACTTGCTTTGGTGGGCCACCATGAATGGTGTCCCCCTTCCTGGACCAACTAGTAGAAACTTCTATTGTCATCTGATCTTGCCAGTCTGGGAAGCAAGTCATTCTAAAAGAATGTACTATATTAATTTCTAATCTTTGTTAGCATTATTCAATCCCTTATCTGTAATAAATCATTTTCCAGTCTAAGTAAACAATGGCAATGTCTAAAATAATGAGTAGTCAGTTTGTGTCAATAATTGTTGCGGGAAATTTCTCTTTCCAGTTTGAATGTGCAAAGAAACGCAGAAAAATAAAAGCGGCAATTACCATTGTATGAAATCTCCTTGATTGATTAAAAGGAGACATCATCCTCTAATTGGATTTGATGAAGTTTTGTTGAATCTCTCTCTCTCTTTTTATGTGCGCCAATATTTTATGTGTATGCGTAATTGTTGAGAGAGTGCACACCAAAGGAACCAGTGCACATCTCTATTCTAATATGTTTTTAAAGAGTGGCGTGGGAATTTTGTGTGGAGATCATGCACATTGGACAAGCTAATGCACCATCCTCCCTCTCTTTGTGTTTATTCACTAGTTGGGGTGTCATTGGAGCGTAGTAAGACTTGGGGAATGCTTGCGCATATCTCCCTCTATGTGGAATGATAAACATTGAAGGAATTTTCCTGAAGAAGTGATGCACCCTCCATCAAACGCAATTCGTCTCTGCTAAGTGCACCCCTCTATCAGATCTTTGTGCATCTCTCCCTCTACGTGGAATGATAAACATTGAAGTTGTTTTCCTGAAGAAGTGATGCGCCCTCCATCAAAGGAAATTTGTCTCTGCTAAGTGCACCCCTCTATCAGATCAATTAGTATCATAGCAAGTTCTTTCCTTGGGGGAATTTTCTGCACAGAAAGGAAGACAGACCAAAACTTCATCCACCAGATTCAAAAAGGAAGAATTTTTATTTTTGGGGGGTCTTCCACACTCTCTTCATTCTCTTGCTCAGAGCATCACAATCACCCTTCTTAGGGTCCTCTGCACCTTTTATTGGTACATCATTGCACCCTTCTCAAGGTTCCTCTCACACCCTCCTCAGGGTCTATTCAATGCCTTTCGACCACGACGCCTTGACGAGAGGCCTCCAATGAGGAATTTGATGCAGCCACATCAACTCTATTAGAATACTTGGCATTGGCTCTCCAAGAACTTATTCGACTCCAACAACGATGGCCTCCAGTGACCATGCAGTTGGACACCCATTTTTCAGTTACCCAAGTTCATCGACAAAATGAATGGAGAGACGATCGATTCTTGGATCTGTAGCCTCTCCACTTACTTCAAGACTTGACCCAAGATGGAAGAGGCCACCAAATTGTAGATAAACAACCTTCGGCTTGAAGGAATCACACAAACCTGGTGGGACACACAATTGGAAATATCAGAATTGATTGTAGAGCTCGGTACCATGCCTTCTCCGACAAATGGCAGTGTTGATTCTTGGGATACATTCTATCACTCATTGCGGGAACGCTTCTACTAAACAGGCTATCTTCAGAATATTCTCGCCAAGTGGTTAAAACTCTGTCATCTTTCCGCTCAGTCATTTCAAGGATACATTGACGTCTTATGCAAGTTGCATATCCAACTACATCTCAGCAAACGAGACGAGGTATTAATAATTAATTCCAATTATGGTTTATTGTTACCTCTTCGGAGGGAGGTAGATATTTTTGACAGTTCTTCTCTGGACAAGGCTTTCTTATGGGCCTTGGTCATAGAATGTAAGGTAGTCCCTCACATCCGATGTCCACCAAATCGAACCCAGGTTGAAAACCCACCTCCTTCTCATTCTCAACCTTATCTTTCTTCCTCGTCGGTGACCAAAAATGCAGTTTGGTGTAATTTTCACAAGACCAACTCCCATAACTTTGCCTACTGTCAAGCCATTAAAAATATCCACCCCCATTAGACCTTGTTTGCAGAGGGCACACCACTGATTTTCCTGAGAAACCAAAAGTCATCTCTCTCACAACCCCACCGAAGTCGACCCATCCCTCATTCTCATGACTACACCAGAACTAGGTCACCCTAACATTCCCCTATTCACTCACAACTACCAAATTAAAAATGAACTCACCACTCTCATTCTGGACAATGGCAGTCAAAATAATATGATATCACAAGACTTATTCCAACATTTGCAACTCCTCGCCACCCCACACCGCGATCCATGTCATCTTGGCTGGGTACAGAAGGGCGGTCCTCACATTACTATTGCTCGGTGATGCGTCGTCACTTTCGCCATTGGTCCTTTTCATGACATTGTGATCTACGATGTGTCACCATTAGATTGTGATGATCTCCTTCTTGGTCTTCCTTAACAACAAGGCCAACAAGCGGTGTATCATGCCAAGACTCATCAGTACCACCTTGAACAAGCTAGGCACACCTATGTACTTACTTCATCATTTATCACTTCACCATCGCCACGAAATGATACCACAACCACTCACCATGTTATCAATACCAACAATGTCTCTATGTGTTTGACCCGCCATGTTCATCCCGAGAACCTCACTAATCTGACACCTCCCACAGTACTCCCTCTCCTCCCGAAATTTTCCAATGTCTCTCACTCTCCCTTAAGGCTCCCACCCTCTCGAGCCCTTGCTCCATCCATCAATCTCATTCATGACGCATCATTACCCAATGCTCCATCATCTCGATCGGTTACCCAATACACTATCGAAAGTTCTCTAGTTACCACTTACCATTCCCTCACCCAAGCCACAATTAAATATCATTATCCCTTACCCTGGATTGCCTCTCAGTTTTTATTGGAGCAATGCATAAACAGGGAGGTCACCCGGTGACTTACCACTCTGAGATCATGTCCATAGCCAAATTTAATTACCGCCGCTACGCCAAAGAATTCCACCTCCTGATGTCGGATTTGCAGAAGTGGCGCCCTTACAACAGGGCCACGCACTCTTCCACTGACTTATTACCTTTCGAGGTCTATCTTGGATTTCATTCTCTGGTACACACAGATATGCCTCTCATTTTGACTACGTCAGAATCATCACATCAACACTGAGAACAATAGGCTGACCATTGTGGCATTCATAATTTATCACCAAAACACACTCCAGTCGCAACTTCCTTACAAGTAACACTAGATCATGCCAAGCAACATCATGTTTCATACCTGGTCGGTAAACAATATCAAACTCCAGAGACAGGACAAGTAGATGAAAGTAGAGACAATGCAGCGAAAGTTCCCTCAGTTGGTGGGGGAAGCAGGGACGCTTCCAGATCTAAACAGGGAGGAATTGGGCCACCAGGAAGGGCATCCCCCTTCCTGGGCCAACTAGTAGAAACTTATATTGTCATATGATCTCGCTAGTACGGGAAGCAAGGCGTTCTAAAAGAATGTATTATATTAATTTTTGTTCTTTGTCAGCGTTAGTCAATCCCTTATGTGTAATAAAGCATTCGCTAGTCTAAGTAAACAATGGTGATGTCTAAAATAATGAGTAGTCAGTTTGTGTCAGTAATTGTTGTAGGAAATTTCTCTTTCCAGTCTGAATGTGCAAATAAACGTAGAAAAATAAAAGCGGCAATTACCATTGTATAAGTCTCCTTGATTGATTAAAAGGAGACATTGTCCTCTAATTGGATTTGATGAATATTTGTTGAATCTCTCTCTCTCTCTTTCTATGCGCCAATCTTTTCTGTGTATGCATTATTGTTGAGAGAGTGCGCACCAAAGGAACTGGTGTGCATATCTATTCTGCTACGTTTTTAGAGAGTGGCATGGGAATTTTGTGTGGAGGTCATGCACATTGGACAAGCTAATGTGCCCTCCTCCTTCTCTTTGTGTTTATTCTCTAGTTGGGGTGTCGTTGGAGTGTAGTACGACTTGGGGAATGCTTGTGCATCTCTCCCTCTACGTGGAATGATAAACATTGAAGGTGTTTTCCTAAAGAAGTGATGCACCCTCCATCAAAGGAAATTCATCTCTACTAAGTGTGCCCCTCTATCAGATCTCTGTGCATCTCTCCCTCTACGTGGAATATTAAAAATTGAAGGTGTTTTCCTGAAGAAGTGATGCGCCCTCCATCAAAGGAAGTTTGTCTCTGCTAAATGCACCCCTCTATCAGATCATTTGGTTGACTTGTATTTCCCAACTCAATTTTTCTTCGACTTCGACCTTCAATTGGTTGACTCATCTTGAAATCGATTGATTTGTCTTCTCCAACTTTTGCCAATCTGCAGGCTTGTAGTTGGTCGACTTGTCTCCGACTCTTCTTACAGTCGATCGACTACTAGATAGTCGACCTTATTGTTGTTTGAATCGACTCAAGTTGTGGCTCGATGGTGTCAATGTTTCCTCACCAAACATCCACCATTGGAATTATGTCTCATCTCTGGACTCTTCTTCAAATGATATTTTCTAAATCACTTTTAATGAACCATGTCTTATTAACTTCTTTATTTGTGATCTGTATGGATCCATATTGGATTATCCATTTACTCTTTCTATCTAGACAATTTCTTCACAGCTTCTTCTTTTGTGCATGGATGTTAATGACACAATCTCAACCTTATACAATATAGGATGAGTGTATCAAGCTCATACAATATATTAGTCAATATTTTCTTTCTATTGATATTCAATTCACCTTAATAACCTTATGTCCAATATTGACAATGCTTGACATTCAAGTCACCTTCATAACATTATGTCCAATATTGACAATGCTTGACATTCAATTCACCTTCATAACATTATGTCCAATATTGGCAATGCTTGACATTCAAGTCACCTTCATAACAATATGTCCAATATTGACAATGCTTCTCAAACCAATCAATCAATGAGACTTCACCTATTTATCAAGGTTGACATCAATGACAACCAAATTGCCAGCACTTGGTTTCATTTTTCAAAAAGGGTTTCACATGGTTTGATTACTCATATATATCAGTAACACATATACTATAATCACAATGTATAAAGGAGGCACATTTGTTGAAGCAACATTGTTCAAAATTTGAGTTATGAATACTTTCAACATATAATCTATACATGATATAACCTATCCATAGATTTGATTCGCATTAGGTGATGGTTATACATATTATATGACCTTATTTGAATTCATATGTTTTGTATATGGTATAAAATCGTGTTGTCCAATATTGATAATTATATGAGAGCAAGTTAATGCATTTGATTTGACATAATGGAAAGTTCGAATGATATAAGGGTTATGTATGTTGGATGGATTGTTGACTTGGCATGCATCATAATGGTTTGTTGAGTTGGTGACGTGAGTGAGCTAGCCATGCATTGAAGGCACGAAGATGTGAGAAATTACTCCACGGTCCCATGCACTATCACTTCCTTTTTGCCTTGGTTTTGGGTCATTTTCTATGTTGATAATGGAGAAAAAAACCTCTAAGCTTTGTTAGTTGAGACCTTCACTCCTAGTAGTTTCCATAACTGATTAGACCCTCACCTCTAGTTTAAAAGTGTCATTGTACAAGGTATGATCTTATAGTTGATTTATCATCTAGTGCAATACATATTTGTCTTAAAATCTTTTAACATTCCCTAGCTCAACCAGAGAACATTACTTGCGGAAAAACACATATAAACAAAATTTCTTTTACTAATCAAAATTTTGTATCTTAGCAGCTACAATTTAAAACACATATTCAACTAATTTATGATACCCATAATTAAATACATCTACAACACTCTAATTGACCATGAGTGCAACTAATAACGCATTAACAACAACAATTAACCATTCACATATACAGAGTTAAGCACAACAAATAAATTCATGCAATAACTCAACAAATAGATAAACACTTATCTTTTATAAAACGTTTGTGCAACCAGCTACTTGGGAAGGACATTCCACCCAACCATAGACCTG
The DNA here is from genome assembly GCA_032191745.1 of Picea mariana. Lineage (NCBI taxonomy): Eukaryota > Viridiplantae > Streptophyta > Pinopsida > Pinales > Pinaceae > Picea > Picea mariana. Next base: position 107,962 of record JASDQU010374586.1, read on the forward strand.
TTGTTCCAAATCTCAATAGCAAGTCACCCCTGAGCTAGGGCTAGGAATTCACAAAAGAAGGGTGCCTCTCATAGTCCTCTCACGGCTCAATATCACACACCCTACTGGATTTCTCCAACAACTATCCTGAATTTCCTCCAACTCTCTTCCTCTTGACCTGCCCAACCCAAGGAATGTACCCATTCACTTCTTTCAGTCCATCGGGTGTCCCATTCATTTATTGGGGTGTATTTGGCATAGGTAGCTAGGAATATCTCAGTTGGGAACTCAAGGGAACTACCTACTAGGAAAACCACCAACAAAAACAACAACAAACATCTGTTGATACAGTTCAACCCACCCAGGAGTTCACTCTTCAAGCCTAACAACCTTGATATTAAATTTCCAACTCCAAAATGCTCCAAAATCACTCTTGAATTTGCCCAGCCTTGTTGTTCCATCTCCCAAGCTCTTCTCCTCTCTTCTCTAAATTTTGTTCATGTAAAGATGAATGTCTAAAACTGTCTGTTACTACCCATACGAAATTCCTCTCTTTCCCCAAGATAGTTGACTACTCACTCTGCCCAATGTTGATTGTACATCAACCTCGTGTTCTCCAACAACTAAAGGATGTGACTCTCACACCCACTCTATGACAGATATTCAATGATTGGGCTCTCATACACTCAACTAGAAAATAAAATGTTTCCCCAAAATGATAACAAAATTCATAAATTTGGATTTGAAATAATACCCATAAACTATTTTCCTTTAGACCCCTCTTGGGCACTCTTTAGGCATTCCCTCTCTCTTTTGGATTAATCATCCCCAATCTCTGTCCATATCCCGGTAGTTTGTATTAAATTATATTATTTACAATTTAGGAAATACATGTCGCACTTACATTGCTTGGCCATAGCCACATTTATATCTACATTGTGCATTTAATTAAACTGTGGATTATAGTGGGGATGTTACATTCCCCCTCCCCTAAAATTGTACATCGTACCCGATGCACCACACCATGCTTAAATGCATACGTATATATATATATATATATATATACATCACAATACTTAGAAAAATAGAATAAAATTATGCAATATTTACCCTCCAACAACAATCCCAACCATAATCTTGTGTTCTTCTCAACCTGTTGACCCAAGGAATGTGCCCCCTTCACCGCCTTCAGTCCATTGGGTTGCACCATTCTTTTAGCAGGGCTATCATCATAGGCAACCAAGAATTTATGAGATGTGGTTCTAGTAACTAGTTGCCAAAAAATAGAGTCTTGCATTTTCAGCTTCTATTTTCTTCAAAATTGGCAAGAATTTAAGGGTATTATTCTTGCATGTTTTCTTCATGCTCCCATGTGTCATCTTCGGGAATGTAGTAGGCCCATTGAACCTTTATTA
>JASDQU010374587.1:12747-29609 GCA_032191745.1 Picea mariana
GAAAATCTTGTTGACATTCTTGTACAACAATGTTTTCTTTTTCTATGGAAGTTTGTGAATAACATGTAATAGAAAATCATATACTTTCTAACAAATTCATGGATTCTTTCACCTCTTATCCTTGTTTGTATGTCCTCCTTCCTTACCATTTTCTATTTCTCTAAGGATGAGAAAATTCTTTCATTCAGGGGGAGGGGTCACCATCACTTTTATACCTTATCCTTACTCCACCTAAATCATGAAATTATATTACTCTATCCTTCACCATCTTATTCCACTCCACAGTTAAAATCCATCATAATCCCCCTCTATAAGTTTATATTGTTTCTACATCAAGAAGCCCTATTATTGCTCCATAAGAACCAACAATAGGATGTCTTGTTGTTGCCACACAAGAACCAGCAGCAGGAGCAGAAGAAAAAATTGTTGTTTCTCCACAAGAACCAACAACAGAAATAGAAGCAGTCGGTACATATTGGACGAGCCAAGGAAAGTTTCTCGGAATATTGGTAAGCGTTACATCAATTCAGCAACATGATACCCCGATTCAACAAAAGTTTTACAATTCCAGGATCCTCAAGCCATTCCAAGTTGTGGGAGGATAAATGAATACTTATTACCTCTCCACAATTACAAGGGATTCCTACAACAAATATTACTATGGATCAATATCCAATATTTTTTAGTCATCGGGAGAAAAGAACAGAGGATATTGTGTTTTAATTGGTGTTCTCTTCCACATAAGTTTCCACTGCATTGAAGAAAACTTGTTGCCAATGTTATTCTCAGTGGCACAAAGGGTTTATTCTTATTCATACATGGCAAGGCAGAGGTAACAATTACATACCCTATGATATTTTTATAGATTAGAAAAAAAAAAACTAAAGCAGTCTATAAGTTATATCAAGCCAAAAACATAGACCTAAATATTTCATTTAAAGGCCTAATCCACAAGATAAGCATTCTAACTCACATGCTCCATTCTCTTAAAACCAAAATACTCTATTTTGCATGGTCTGGTAACAAGGTAATTATGAGGATTCCTATCGAAATAAGTTGGTTTCACACCCCTCAATCCTGATTGTTTCACATTTCATTCATTTTCATTTGCAAGGTTTAATTTTGAAGCCTATGATTTGCACCTCCAAGTTACAAAGCATAAGCTACAGCCTCTTTAACAATTCTGGTTCAGCAACCAACCTTGCATTCTAGCATACCCTTATAAGGCTGGGTCACTTACTCCTACAACATTATACTTTTATTTTCAATCCAAGGAATACAATTGTGTGGTTTTTCATTTCACCTAAAGATACCATTACATGGTGCACTAGCTCTTGCTATAGTAATACCAACATTTAGATAAAATTTACGGGGAACGTGTTGGCAAGGGTTCACCAACTGATTTAATCCAACCAACTTGCTACTCAATGGTGTAGTATGAAAATGGATATTATCAACATTGAACTGCATGATTGGTTATTTGGGCCAGCCTTTTGCCTGGATATGGAAGAACAACTTATTTTGATGGAATAGTTTATGTTTAGAATAGTTAGACATGAAAATGAATTGCAAAGCCTTCAAAATTGGTTCTTCTTCTATGGGCTCTAACATATCTTCAAATGTCTCTTTTGTGCATAGATTGGAGATAGTACTATCACTTGATTGGCTTGGAACTTTGGTTGGAAGAGACTCATTKCTCCCTCGGAGGTGGTTGGTTGCTATGACTCTTTTATTGGTGTATTTATCTTGACTCATACTTGACAACCCCCTATTGGTCACTTGAYAGATATCATATAGAGCCTCTGCAAGCTAAAAAGGTATGTTTTGCATCTTAGAATCTTATATGAGTTGTCACAATGAGTTAAAAAAAATAGTTATGAGTGTTAATTGGAGGTCAAAGGATGAATTTATTGTGAAATCATTGCTACAKGAATCATTCTTGGAAATATTGTGCATGCCAAGTCTTCAAAAACTAGTTTTATTTTAAATCAAGAACAAGTCACTAGAAGACTTGGCCCTCTTGGTATTTTAAAGAAGGTGATGTGCCATGGATTTGAATAAATGATCTATGTTCRGTGAAGGATGTTATATTGGGTGTGAAGGTGCCTTATTCATATGGGTTGACRTTATGACTTTGCTTCACCATATAAGGGCACTTGTCAAGGTTGAAATCGCATGACCATATGAACCCTTTAATGATGTGCATATCAATTACATGATTATTTTTCTAAAGTATAGGTTATATGTTATGCACTCATAGCTCTATGCTAATTAATTTTGTAGCTTCATTATCCTTTGATCATGTGTGGTTATGGGAAATATGACTTCCCCTGGGACATATGACATGTTGTATCTAAAAATTCTATGCATATGTACATTCCATTACATCAAAGGAGATTCACATGGCTAGAATTTCATAGTGGTGTTGAGAGATCGCTAAGATTGTTTTCATGTTTGAGAAAGAACTACCCACGCATTCCATGGACTTGTAGTTCCATATTCTATTTGACCTAACGAGGTTGAATTATATGGGTTGGTCTCATATATTTGGATGTTCATCTTGGAGAGGTACATAAAAAAGTTGAGAGGATTTGATCAACAAAGGGGAAAACTCAAGGGATCTATGGTGGAGAGGTACATAGTATATGAGTCATTATATTATACTAGTGAATACATCAAGCAAATCGATGACACACTAGGTGGAGTGGCTTGGGATGACTAAAGGGATAAGAAAAAAAGGGAATGGGAGCTACTCCAAACCAATGGAAAAAAAAAAACACATGATAAAGAGTAAGTCATTTATCTTTTGTCAATTTTCTACAAAGTAATTGTTTATGTTGAGCTTGATAATATATATTTAATTTGATATTGTTTGTTTTGATTTCATGAATACATCAATGGAGGCAATGTAGCCATGGATTTCATTTTATGAAGAGAATATAAGGAAATGGGACAATGAAAGGAAAACATTCATATGATTGAACAAAATAAGCATGTCTTATATTGATCATTTAAAAGAAAACATGATAATAATTAGTCCCCATAGTTGGGTGGCTCGCCAAATTAGAGAGAAATGTGGCATGTTCGATCATTACATGTGTGTTGAAGATGATGCACTAAACATAGGGATCACATGCAATAAATCTATAATAATCTCTATGTCAAGTGTTTATTTTATAATGCATGATTGAATTATAACATGCATTATGTTTTTATTAATGCCTAGGTTATTAGAAATATGATGTTGTCTTTTGTTCATGTTTTTACAGGTGCATTTGTTCCCATCTATGTGGGCATACAGACATCATTCATTCACTGAGGATGCCAATGATGGACATGTCACACTTGAATGTGGAGTGGAGGTTGAGTTTGATCAATCTATCCATGCTAGCTACCATGATCATAACCTAATAGAGGGAAAGTTAGGTTACTTCAAAAATATACGCAAGTTCATGCAAGTGGACTTCTCATCTTCCCAATGTGTTATTTTTAGGTGCAAGTGGTGGGATACCTTTAACCAAAGTAATGTAAAGGAATATTTTGATACTAGGTTAATATGTATTAACTTTAAAAATATGTGGGATGGAAAGAAAAAGACTTATGTTTCCCCAAAACACTGCAACCATGTGTTTTCTACCTAGATGTGTTGGATATGGATTGGTGGGTTGTACTAAGACATGATTTGAGATCAAAAAAATCTTTTTGATAAAAACAATGTTATCACGCCAAGGAAGATAAGCATGGTGACGACACTAATGAATGATATGTACATGTTTTATTTCAACATTTATGTTGTGGAACTGTCATTTATTATGATTTTATATAATTGGCCAATTGTGTATGTATTCTTAATTATCACAATTTTATTTAGCCTTAGCATTATGTAATGATATTTATTTAGAGAAACAATCGGCCAAAATTATGGTAGAGAATAAAAGTCTAATAAGTGATGATTTCACAAACATGCTTAATGGGTACATTTGGGAATTATTAGTTATCACCAAGTTTAAATAATTCCAAAAAGTTGTTATAATACCAAAATAATTTTTTCTTCGTTTTATGATGTTGGATATGAAAAGTTAACAACCATCATCTTGAAAAACAAGTGTATAGAACTTCAATCTCTTTAAGATATTATGGTTTATTTTTAATTCTAAGATCTGCATGTTGTCTCTTTTTGTAAGATTAGTATTAACAATCATTGTCCTCAAGGCCACTTCAGTTGAAGGTCTTTTTTTTATCTCTCTTTATATTTAATATAAAAATTTGGAATTATTTTCATGATATAACAAAAGATTTCATCAAACAAATTGAATTAAAAAATTAATCAAATATGATATAGAAATGTTTTCATCATTTAATATGCAATGCGTTATCACTATTTATACGGTTAATATTAACAACTATTATCATCAAGGGCACCTTAGTTGAAATTATTTTTTATTCTCTTTTTATACTTAAAATAAAACTTTTGAAATATTTTCATGATTTAAAAGAAGACTTAATGAAATAAATTGGTTTAAAAAAATTAATCAAATTTGATTTAGAATTCTTTCATGATCTAAAATGCAATATGTTATCACCATTTGTAATATTGATATTAAAAACTATCATTGTTTAGGTCAATTTTTGTTTCTTTTTTCCTTTTGTAAACTAGTTACTCCTATGTTAATAATGCACATAAAATATTATGAGGAAATCATCACTAATGATGGGTGAGATAAAAAAAAAAATCTAAGAAGTATGTAGAACCCTGCCTACTACGTGTTTAGGTTATGGATCCGAGGGGGCTCCCTTAATCCATAATTGAGAGGCTTATAGCCCACTTGCTTCACCAACATGAATATTATGCAAAATCATCTCTAATCTATATTCTCATACTTATGTAGAGAACTCTATCTTTAAAATGGATACTAGGCCTATGTTCATGATACAAGTCTAAGTTCAAAACAACTCTACAACACTATTGAGGATTAATGAACAACCTATTCTCTAATATAACTTACAAACAAGCAACTAATAGTGAAATGTCTAAAAAACCAACACTCTAATGAGCAACACACAAGTTGTTCCAAAACCAAAGAATTCAAGTTTGCAATGGTGCCCCTACAATAATTCTTATACTATATTAGACATTTACCTGACAACCTATTATTTTCCCAAGCCAAATTAGTGACAACTATTAATGAAGCTTGTGTCTTTGTGCTTATCTAGCTTCTATTTGTTTATTTTATATAATGTAATGCTAAAATAAATATTCAACTCCAAGGATTTAATTGCAATGTTGGGTATTCAAACACACCTATTCATATGCTTGAGGATTGAGACTAGTGCTAACATATACAAAAGACAAAACAATGCCTCTATGGGAGTACAGTTCACTGTTTGTACTTAAGCCAATACACTACAAAACAAATATATTCAATGCAAAGCGAATTTTGTCTTTTCAAGATGCTTTTGGATGGAAAATACCAAGAGATGAAACAAAGTCACCAAAATCAATAACTTCCATTCACATTCCTTCAAAAAAGTTACAGACCCAATCAACAAAGAGGTTCTCCTTCTTGTTATCCTTTAATTAACACCAGCTAAATATCATCATTTTTATGATACCATCTTCAATGAAAAATATGTTAATATTTTAAAAGGCTCATACAATGCTTCAACCTCACTCACACTAACTGTTGTTCCTAGAATTTCTCACAACACTCCAAAAGCGCATGAATTGTATCGCTCTAGCAATGGTCCGTCCACTAGCAATATATAATATATCACTCCTACAGTAACAGTCAATCCAACAACCATTTAATGAAACACTCTAGCATGTATGAATATTATAAGAACTTTCCTTTAAGCCATTATCAACTTAATGAATTGATAGCACAAGCTTTGTAGCCATGGTAACATACATGTGATTCATTGCATGGTTACTTGGCTATAGGTTCAACATTCAAGAATGTGACTGGAAAGCAAAATGTGAGATAAGTTTGTAGTAGGGGCATCAAGCATCAAATATACATCCCAATGATCAAATCAAAGTGTGGATGGTCGCTACAACCGATAAAAAACCAAATTATTTCAAGGGAATGTAATGCACACAACTAGAAGCATGTTGAATAGGTTGAGTATGGTCTATGGTCTATATATAGCCAGTGGTCTCCCTCAAATAGTGAATTTTCATTCCTGGAAGATAGAATTAGAAAATTTTTAATTAATTCCAACAACTAGAACATTGCAACCCTTGATCTTCAATCTTTGTGTAAAATGGGTGGTAGGTAGTAAAGAGCTATTGGCACTCAGATTTGTTACCTGAAATGATGATTTGTTGTCTATGTGCGTGTACAAGAGTGTAGCAATGTAAGTATGATGGTGTAGTCCCAAATAGAATGTAAATGTTGGGTACTCAAGCTAATAGCAATTTCTCCCCAACCTTTGCTTGTTATTTACTTACATAATCCACACAACCACAAATTGAACATAGCCATTTGGAAAAATGGTTTGATTGCTATGTGATAGTTATAACAACAAAGTCTAGGATATCTGTTAACTATGATTGAAAAATAAGAGAGGAGTGATCATGTATTCTCTGCATATCTTAGCAGTAATGCCACGATAATAGTGGCATAGACCATTACCCAAACCAAGCAAAATTACAGTGACATAGAATTTAAAGCATTACACAACAACATTACCATTACCATACTCATAAAAACACATTAAACATAAATATGAGAAACATAGTTCACACACATAATTTGTACAACAACAAAATCAAAGACACCATAAACACAAATATTTTACCCTAGAAACCGAAATGGGAAAACCAAACTCAATGGTTGCTTAGTTCTCATTTCATCAATCTCTGGCTAGAATGTAGCTCATGACTCTCTATGCATACTCAATTCTCTTGGCCAAAAAAATCCCCTTTGAGAGTGAAAAGTACAAGAAGAAATAAGGAGAGATGGAGTAATGGGAAGGCCAATGGGCCTAACCTTTCATTTCCCATTCCTCAGTCTTTTCTCTCATATTATTATTTTTCTTTTTTCATTTATTTCTCTTATTTCTCTCTTTTGTCTAATTTACTTTTAGATTTTCATTGTCTTTAATAGTTTATCTAACCTTCATTAATCACCTAATTACACTTGCAGGTATAATGTCTTATAATCGTTCGCTCGTTTGGATCCATTTCATACACTCCTCCTCATTGAGAGGTCTTTTGGTCTCCAAAATATTTAAGGACCAATTTGGTCAATGTTCCTTCTATCTACTTCTTTGTAACATGGCTCTATATTTGGCCCATGGCTATAGCTCTGACTCTAGATATAGATCTCGTTCATGGATCTATCTATTGGCTCTTATTATGGATATGGTTCTAGCTATACTTCCTGGCTCAAGTTTTCCTACAATGCAGAAGTTTGCTCACTGACTCTCATTTTTGAGTAATCTTTGTATATGAACTCTGCAATTAACATTTATTCCCATCTCTCTCAGACTTGGAGATGGTCCAGCTTGGAAATTAACAAAGCCAAGTCAAATGTTGGTCTGTGTTTTTTTAGTGAGATCTTGGCAGCTATGCCCTCACATAGAAACCCCATGAAAGGAAGTGTGGTATGCCTTTTTTTGTTAGGATCAATTAATTCTTGGCATGGAAAAAACTCTTTGGTGCTCGAACAAGCTTACAAGTAGTTTTTCTTTGTAACAATTCCATTTGGATGAAAACATTTTTGTGCAGTCACAATTCATCATCTAACTTTGTGTTTGATTTGGAAATTTTCATGGATTTCTCAAGAACCCCGCCAAGGTCATTGATCTCTATGCACCAATCTCTGACATATGTTCAAGAATGGGCTCTTCTGATGCAATATAAAAAACAGCAATTGGCTTGTGGATTCCCTTGGCATCAATACATTGTTCATCTTGTTGGTGTCACTAACCTCCTATGTCATTATATCTCCTTGGATTGCTTGGACAATAGATGTAAGCATCTCTTCATCTTCTTCAATATTCACTCCTCACACTCCTCTCTTGATTATGAAGAGTTTGGGGTGAAGCTCTGGATGAAGTCTCCAACTCTTTGCTTCATAATGGCCACTCAACTTAAATTGGTGGCAAAAGTTATTAATGTTATTGTATGGACTTCTTGACATAATCATTTTCTTCCTGTGCCTATGGATTCATTGTTGGTTTAGGGATGTCTTCCTATGATTCCTCCTTCAAAATCAATCTGGTTGGTAGAAAGTGGCTTGCTTATCCCAGTAATATTCCATATGATGGACTTTCTTCCCACACAATGAGAATACCTTTGAGTACCAATAGCTAGAGACACTATGGCCTTTCTTCCTACAACAATGACAAACAAGGGAAATCCTACCTAATACATGCCCATGGTTCTTCTTCTTCTTCTTTCAATTGATATGCTAGCTACTTCTTCTAAGTGCAGGTGTAGGTTGAGTCTTTGAAATCTTCTCTTTAATACCCTTCTACAATCCACCAAAAGAAGGTTAAGGTGGTAGTAGGATAACACCTTCATGTATTGCTTCTCTTTTTCTAATGACCGAACCAACTTTGTCATGCCCTCTGCTTCACAAACATTATCTTGGATTTCGTGGCCTTTTCGTCTTATCCATCGAAACAAAAGCCTTCATGCTTGACCCTTTGTTCAGCTACAATGGGGCTTAAGATGCCTTGTCATCTCTTTCCTAGCCATGTCCATCATAACCTATATGCTTTAACAATTTCTATCTAATATCTTTGGTATACTTTTCAAATTCACTAGTCTAATCTTGAAAAACATATATGGAAGGTGAGCATACTAGAGTTTTCTTAGTCATGGTGCTAGCTCTGAAAGTGGCAATGGGAGGTGAATATGATTCTTTGTGCTCTTGGACAACTGCTTGGAACTTTGTCAATTCCTCCTCCTTCTCTACCAACTCTTGTTGTAGCTGAGTCGTCATATGAGTGAACCTATCCTCCTACCAATTGTCCAAATGGATGACCTTCTCTCCCAAGTGTACAAGTTGAACTCTACTCTTGTCCCAATCTACCATAACCGTAGTGAGAGAGACTTTGTGTTCAACAAATTTCTTCTTTAGCATTGGCAATAGTCTTGTCGAGCTCTCAAGGTTCTTCTCCAACTATGTCATCCTTTGATTAAACATTTGGACCTATTCCTTTAGGTGTGTGTTCTCTTATTGAAGTTGAGAATTGATGGTTTGCAAGTCTTCCAACCTCTCTCTATTTTATTTACCCATGATAGGTTTGCAAGGTTTTGGAAACCACATCACAATCAATGATTCAACTACTCTAATACCATATGATTCGTAATCAATGGGATTATATACCAATTGCTTCACCAACATGGATACTATGTGGATTTATCTTTGATCTTTGTTCTCATACTTATATAGAGAACTCTATCTTCAAAATGGTTTCTAGGCCTCTGATCTTGATGCAATTCTGAGTGCAAAAATACTCTACAACACCATTAAGGATTAGTGAGATGGCTTATTCTCTAATATAACTAGAAAACAAGCAACTGGTGATGAAATATCCAAGAACCAAAAACTTTAATGGACAACACACAAGTTGTTCTAATCCCAAAGAATTCAAGTTTTCAATGGTTCCCCTACAATGATTCCTATATTGTATTAGACATTCACTTGGAAACCTATTATTTTCCCAAACCAAACTAGTGACAACTATTAATGAAGCCATGTCATTTTGTTTGTCTAGATTCTATTTGTTTATTGTATATAATGTAATGCTAGAATAAATTCTCAATTCCAAGGATCGAATCACATTTCTTGGTAATAAAACACACATGTTCCTATGCTTGAGGATTGGTAATCAAACACACTGCATGGACTTTTTCCAATACATTGCAAAACATATAGCTTGAATGCAAAAACAATTTTATCTTCTTGAGATGATTCTGGATGGAAAATACTAAGAGATCAAACAAAGTCACCACAATCAATAATTTACATTCATATTCCTTCAAATAAGCTAAATATCGAATCAATAAAGAGTTTCTCCTTCTTGTTTTCCTTTAATTAATGCTAATTGAAACTCGTCCTTGTTATGATACCATCATCAATGACATAATTGTTGATATTTTAAAAGGATCATACAATGATTCAACCTCACTCACACTAAGTGTTGTTTCTGTACTTTCTCGCAATGCCCCAAAATCACATGAATTATCTCGCTCCAACAATGGTCAATCCACTAGAAATATGTAATATATCACTCCAATAGTAAAGGTCAATTCAACAACCATTTAATAAAACACTCTAGCATGTTTGAATATTATAAACACTTTCCTTTAAGCCATCATCAACTCAATGAATTGATATCATGAGCTTCATAGCCATGGTAACATACATGTGATTTGTTGCATGGTTACCTGGTTATAGGTTTAACATTCAAGAATCTAACAGGAAAGTAGATCATAAGACAAGGTTAAATCATGAGCATTAAGCATTGGTTAGACATCCTAGTGATCCAATCAAAGGGAAACATTGTCATAAAGTGTTGTAGTGTGAATGGTCGCTGCAATCAATGGGAAAACCAAATGATTCCAAGAGAATGTAATTTCTACAACCTCAAAACATGTTGAATTGGCTAAGGATGGTCTATCTATAGCCAATAGTCTCCCTCAGATACTGAATTACCATTCCTCAGAGAAAGAATTGATAAATTTTGAATTAATTCCAATAGCTAGAACATGGTGTCCCTTGATCTCTAATCTATGAGTAAAATGGATTATAATTAGTAAAGAGTTGTTGGCACTCAGTGTTATTACCTAAAGCAATGATTTGTTGTCTATGTGTGTGTACAATAGTATAGAAATGGAAGTATGAGGGTCTAATCCCAAATAGAATGTAACTATTGGGTACTCAAGCCAAGAGCGAGTTCTCTCCAACCTCCACTTGCTATTTACTTACATAATCTCCACAAAACCACAAATAGAACACAACAATTTGGAAAAATGTTTTGCTTACCGTTTGTTAGTTATCACAACAAAGTCTTGGATCTCTATTAAATGTGGTTGAGAATTAAGACATGATTGATCATGTATTATTTGCATATCTTAGTAGTAATGCCACCATAACAATGGCATAGATCATTACCCAAACCAAGAAAAATTATGTTGGCATATAATCGAAAGCATTACACAATAGCATTACCATTACCATAATCAAAACAACACATTAAACATAATTATGAGCAACATATTTCACACACATAATATGTATAACAACAAAATAAAACACACAATAAACACAAAGATTTTACCTTGGAAACCCAAACGTGAAAACCAACTTTAAATGGTTACTCAAATCTCATTTTGGCAATCTCTAGTTATGATGCAACTCATGGATCTCTATGCATCCTCACCTCTCTTCACTAGTAAAATCCCCTTTTAAGTTGAAATTTCAAGAAGAAATAGGGAGATTTGGGGTAATGGGAAGGCCAACAGGCCTAACCTTTCATTTCCCATTCCTTAGTCTTTTATCTCCTATTATTGTTTTTCTTTTTTCATGTATTTCTCTTTTTCTTTCTCTTCTGTCTCATTTACTTTTAGATTTGCATTTTCTTTCATATTTGATCTAAACTTAATTAATCACCTAATTACACTTGCAAGTACTGAGTCTTACAACCATTACTTTGTTCGAATCCATTTTGGATCATCCCTCCCCCCCTTGATGTAGAGGTGATCGTATTCCAATCTCATTGCTTCTATGGGGAGATTGAATTAGAAATCTCAGCCATCTTGATTTGTGAAGAAGTTGGACATTATTCTATAAGTTAATCTTCCTACTTCCTCCTCTCTGCACATGGCTTTGGCACTGGTTGAAAGAGTAAACATTGAACAATTAAATGGTATATGGCCTTCACAAAGATCAATAGTGATTTGGGTTTAGAAGAATTGGCAAGTTTTAATCAAGGGGGAACTACTTCATTGTTTCCATGGAATAGGATTCTATGCTTTCCTATTTGAAACCAAATATGACAGAGATCTTATATTCATAAATGGGCCTTATTTATTTCAGAACTAGGAGATGTGTTTGATCATTGGACCCCGGATTTTGATCTTCAAATTGATGTTCCCTTAGTCATTCTTGCCTAGGTTTGTTTGGTTCATTTTCCCCTTCTTTACTAGAATCAATATTCTCTTGGGAGAATTGGTAATACACTTGGTAAATATATTGACAAATATGAACCAAAGGCTGGCATGTTTGCATGCGCAAGAATGTTTTTAAGGTAGGTGTGGAAAAAGAATTTTTTGGAAGATATTCTTCTAACCCTGGACCACCGAAAGCATGTACAAAAATTTGACTATGAACAATTACCATTTAAATGCAAATATTTTCCGAATATGGGAAATTTGCCAAATATTGTAAGAAGAACCAACCCTAATCAAGTATCTCCAAATAAGGAAGAGCACTGAAAAATGGTGAAGAAAAAGATGCAAATGAAACACTCAAACTTCACGGGTGTGAACTAAACTACTCTAACAATCCTAAAACATGTGACTCTATCTAGTTCAAATCAAGAAGTGCATTCCCATTAGAATGTCTCTATAGCCCCAAAATTCAGTTTTTTGCTAGGGAACAATTCACAAATCTCAAAGTCAATCTCAACATCAAATGGTAAGATATTATTTCACAAGAAGAGACACAACGGTAGTTGAAATAATTAGCCCCATTATGAAAGAGTCGAGATCTGTTTTTCCATCTAGAACACCTATCTATTCAAAGGCAAGAGTAGAGAATATTCTAACCCTAGAAGAATATCCTACTTCAAATAGGTAAGAATAAATCGATATGATCATTAAGAAATCCCAACAACGTCAAGTGGGGTATTGACCAGAAAGAAATCCAAACAACAACTTGAAGAAGAGAAAAAGGAAGAAGATACAGAGGAAGAATTACAACCTAGGAAGGTGGGGAGAAAACTAGTAAAAGATAAAAGAGAAGAAGCAATAAACAAGGATAAAATTTTAGGTATTCAGAAAACTATAGAAAGCTCATTAGCAGGAAGAGCTAGACCATAATGACTCAAAATTCTAGTATCTCAAGCACCATTAAGTAGCCAACAAGGTGGTAGTCACAAAGCTCCAAACATTAAATAATTAATATGATATCTTGGAACTATAGAGGCATGGATAGAAGGTTTAAATAAGAAGCATCTAGAGCTCTAATAAAATCCAAAAAGCTAGTTGTTCTTCTGAGGAGACTAAGCTTGAGGAAGATAATATGCTCAAGATTCGCAAGAAGCACTAGAAATTTTTTTTAGGCATAGTAGTGAGTTTTAAAGGAGCTTCAAGAGGAATTTTCTCTTTATGGGATATTTAAGTTTTTAATTTGGATTTTTCCTATAAATCTTAGCATTGGATTCTGACAAGTCTCATACATAAATCCATAGCTAAAAAATTTAATATTTTCAATGTTCGCATGCCAGTTAACTACAAGGAAAATGAAGAATGTTGGAATTCACTTCAAGCACTAAAAGACTTAGATCTAACACAGAGCGGCATCATAGCCAAGGATTTAAATGTGGTTCTCTCCAACAAAGAAAAAAGAGGAGGCGATATAGTAAGGGATCCATTTTGGGAAAAAATGGAGGAACTCGTGTTAGATTGGGACCTAGCAGATGTTAAGCCATAAAAATGGAAGTACGCCTAGTCAAATAAAATATTTGGGTCAATCCACTTGCTAGGTTAGATTGATTTATCATAAATAGTAACCTTCTGATAAATAACCAAATTATAACATCCAAGATCATTATGTCTTGTGTCTTAGATCACAAGCCCATTTCCCTTTCATTTTTCCATTCCCATAACTTTAGGCCACTCCCATTCAAACATTGTCCCCTCAGGCT
This sequence comes from Picea mariana, assembly GCA_032191745.1. Taxonomy (NCBI): domain Eukaryota; kingdom Viridiplantae; phylum Streptophyta; class Pinopsida; order Pinales; family Pinaceae; genus Picea; species Picea mariana. The sequence goes on from JASDQU010374587.1 coordinate 26,635, forward strand.
GCATAATCCTCAAGCAGTGGAAATCATTGTTGAAGAATGGAGTAAACTAATCTTTGGGCCTCTTTGTTTTGTCTAGGAGTAGAAACTAAAAGAAGTTAATCTTACTTTAAAAGCATGTGAAAAATATTCTCATATACCACCTGGTCAAGAGAGACTTTCATTACATAAATAACTTGGAGACCTATAATTCATAATGGAAGTGGAAGAGATTACAATGAGTAAAAAATGGAGGGATGATCTCTTTGTAGGAAAATACATAAAGAAAATAGGAAGGAACAGGAGATGAGGTGATTGAAGTCCAGAATCCTTTGTCTAAGGTCTAGTGACCAAAATACAACTCTCTTTCATAGGTAGGCCAGAGTAAGAACTCAGAGGAATATAGTTGAAGAGATAACTCTCACCGATGTAGATATCAAACAATTGGATTAGGTTGATGGACAGTTGGTATGTATTGTTGGTTTTCATTGATGTCAACCATTGGAGAGTGATATTTTAGATTGATGTCAACCCTTAGTGATTGATGTCAACCCTTGGAGAAAGTCTGGTAGCGAATTTCGGTAGCACAAAGGTTTTGGTAATGGACCCAAGGTTGTTTCATGTATAATGGTATGAGTTTTAATATATTTGAAGATAATACTATTATATATGGATAGTACATGTCATTCCATTTTCGGTAGTATGTGTAACGTCACATAACTCCTCACGGTTAGAGAGTTATGGCCATGAGAAGTTGGAGAAACCAGGTTTGGGTAATGGACTCAAGTTTGTTTGATGTATAATGGTATGAATTTTGATATATTTTTAGGTAATAATATTCTAGATGGATAGTACATGTCATGCCATTTCTGGTGGTATGTGGAACATCACATAACTCCTCACGGATTAAGAGTTATGGCCTTACAAAGTTGGAGGACTCTCATATGTTGGATTGAAGCCCCAAAAGGTCAAATAAGTCAAAGTGCTTTCAAAGAAGAAATTATTTAAATAATAAAGTGAAGTGACAAATTCAAGGAGGATTATTTAAATAATAAATTAAATGGAGAACATTCTAATTATGGAAAGTGGTTAGAAGTGGGTTAGCCCTAAAATAAGGAAATTGGGTTAAGATGGTTAAAAGGTAACCCCTTGAGGAAGCTACATGAAAGTATAAATAAGAGGCAAGGCTCTCTCATTTTGAACACACTTGAGCATATTGAATATTTATAGGTGACTAAGGTAACACAAGGATATCTAAGCCGAAATTGAGAGGGAAGGTGAAGTAAAGAAGGCCGAAATTCAAAGGAGGATAAATTCTTTTGATGATGCTTTCTAAGGTATGTTATTTACCGGTCATCTCACCATTTTTGAAATAATTTTTTTTCTATAATGATTCAGACCATGACATCGGGAGGCCATTGAGGAAACATATCCAAGTAGTTGTGGTAAAAATTTCAACTTGTGGGTCGTTGTATTTTTGGAGTTAAACTCCGTGGAAAATAGGGTTTGTGGCTAGTCCTGAAACTAGTCTAAAACAGGTGTTTCGAGTAAAAACATCATAACTTCTTCATAAAATATACAAATTTAGTAAGACCAAATGTGTTGGTTAGAGTACATTCTGTAGTATTCTGTGTACAATTTTCATATCCATACAACAAATATTCTGTGTGGGGCACACTCTACAAGTTCGCTCTCTAGAATAAGTCAAAATTCAACAAGGTATGTCATTTTTGCTATAACTTCTTTTCTGAGAGGTTCCAAGTAGTGAAACCTGGAGGAATTGCATAAAACGCATTAAAGAACATTGTGTACTATTTTCATATCTTTGTTCATTACAGGTACATAGTTATGATTATTTCAAGTTAGGGTTGTTGACTAATCCAAAACTAGCCATGTGAGACTAAAGTAAAGTTTGATGAAAATGCTAGTCTCTTGTTGTTAAAGTTAAGGAAGGTTTGCAAATATGTGATCATATAAACCAGGTCTATTACAGAGTTACAAATCATATTTGGATGATGAAATTGATGAGGGCTTTTGGTTGAGGCACATTTTGGGTACATGGTTGAGACAAGTAATTGATGAGTTGGCACATACATGAGGTGTATAGTTGATGATGTTGGTACATCTTGATGAGTCATAATTGATGAGTAGTTCATACATGATTGGTACATACTTGGTACATGGTTGGAGGCACTTGTTAGTAGTATTGTTGACACATGGTTTATGAATGATGTAGCATATTTGTCTTCGTATATTATTAGAAGCACATATTGATCTTGATGATGATTATGAGTTGTTGTGTTATGCTTGGTTGATGCACATATTTGAGAGTTGTCTTGGTGATTGATCTTGGTGAGTAGATCTGATTTGGTTGATAATATTGATGAGACAATTTGTTGTGTTAGGTTGTTTGGATAGGTTGTTGTGACGGGTTATTTGTACAGGTTGATGCATGGTTGATGCACTTCTTTATGGTATAGGTTGATTACAGGTTGTTTCGTACTGGTTGGTACATGGTTGATGCACTTGTTTATGGTACATGTTGATTACAGGTTGATGCATGCTTGAGGTTATTGGTACAGGTTGGCTGCAGGTCAGTGGTACAGGTTGGTACAATTGTACAGTGGTATATCTCACAGTGATAGTGTGACAGTGGTTTCATCATTCTAGTTCTACATCAGGGCGGTTAGACGGGGCAAGGACGGGTGGTTGTAGCCACCTTCCAGTTGTAGTTGTAGAACATAGGGGATTGTAGCCAGAGAATTGGCAAGTTGGAGCTTCCCTTAGGTTGTAGCCTGAGAAACTAGGGGGTTGGAGCCTCCTTCCAGTTGCAGCTGGAAAACAAATGAAGTTGGTGCTTCCAATGAATGTAATTCTTAAAGACATATAAGAAAAAACATTATGTGGTTTTATCCCACTTTGGGTTTCCATGTAAAACAGTGGTGTATTGTGTATGTGTGTGATTACTCATTTTTTCATTGTTTATTTACTCTACAACT
>JASDQU010374588.1:0-12989 GCA_032191745.1 Picea mariana
GTTTGATGACCTCTGTTGAGATCAGGTTCTTCTAACTACTGCTATCGACAATGAAATGAAGTTGAGCCCCTTTACCCACGTCTGTGAGTGAAAATGATGTTCCCCTTCCTCTGTGGTTTGCATGGATGGAATTTGGTGGTAGTGAAGGTGGCACTGGGTTCAAAATTGATCATTCTCTTCCCTCCTTATGTATTTGATTTAGAGTCATAATCGGCCTCTAAATCGAACGCCTTCAACCCAACCACAAGTGATTTCTTGGAGAGGCATTCTTCAGTGTTGTGCCAAGGGATTTTATGGTATTCACACCATTTTCTCTTGTTCTTCTTCGTCTTTCCATTTCCCTTCTTGTGTTGTGGCTTGGACTGGTTGTCCTAAGAGTGGCCATATTTTCTTTGTTCCTTTCAGTGCGGGTTGGGGCTACCTTTTCCCTGCTTTGACTGTGAGGGGTTTGTAGATCCAAACTCTCGCCTCTTCTACTAATTAAATTTATGATGAATCTTCCCAAAATATCTATAATCCGTACCCAATGATTCGATGTCCAAAAACTCCATTTATGTTTGAATTTATATATGAAAACAACCACAGTATTTGAGCACTAGATGTTTCTGAGAGTCTTTGATGCCAAATTTGGTGTGCAAGGTATGCAAAATATTGGAGAAATATGGTAATGTCTAGTCCCTTTCTTGACGCGGGGTGGTCCATCGAGTGTACTCCTCGTATCTTCCAACGAGGTAGCACTGTTATTAATGGCATGCCAGAAGGAATCCCATGTAGGGGAAACCAAAAATATTGCAGATTCCTCTACGACCCTTTTGCTCAGAGTAAGTATCCCACCAGTATTTAACATGGGGGGTAGTCTTGAGGATTGAAAAAGTAATATTTTCCCTATCGGAAACATTGTGGACTGAAAAATACCCTTAGAGTAGATTGAACCATTTATCTACATCATTCACATCTATCAATCCTTCAAATAATGAAATATCAAAACTTACCTGTACCTTGAAGGGGGTTGCATGGCTGCTTGATGAAGATGCTTCTCCTATGGGAAACCATCGAAGGATCTGCCAAAGTTCTCCATCATTTCATTCCTTTGTCGTGGGAGGGATTCCTCAAGAAACATTTTGAAAGGATATCCTGCTCCATCATATTTATTTTTGTCCCCCATGGGTTGTTGTCGGGCTCAGTGCGACCGATATTGCAATGGATCAATTGGTTTGACTCCCAACTTCTTGTACCCATATCTTGTCAGGGACATGCACAAAGAAAAATAAATGAAGAATAGACTGCTCTAATACCATTGATCCAGATTTAGGATTGAATAAACTGATTAACATACTAAGTACAATAAACATACAGATATGAATAACAACACATATATACAATGAACAATATCTTCTACTGAATAAATGAAATAGGTTGAAACTATAAAACTGCATAACTGAAACACTTACTCGAATGGTGGTAGATATCTCTCAGAAGAGATGTGGCTTCTACGCACATCCATCTAAGCATAATGATTACAATGAGGCTCCAAAGGAATTTTTGATATTACTCATGAATTACAAAACCCTATACATCCAAAAACATAACCCTAGGAGATGAAACATCAAACGTTATGTGGGCCCCTATGGGTAAGTTGGTACCTCAACTTCCCAGGGTCGTAACTTTTTCATATGACCTCTATTTTAGGCGTGTGATAGGCCGTTGGAAAGGTATTTTATAGAAATACATATTAAACCATCAAATTATGACTCTCTCTATAGTTTGAAAGTGTCTAGCCAAAAATTAATGTTTAGGGCTCCAAAATGGCCCTGGAAGTACAAGAAGATGTGATGACATGAAAACATACAAAATAAGCTAGTTGAATTAGGTGGGAGGCCACCAGTATCCACCTGGAATATATTTAGGGATTCAGATATCCCTAGAAGTGTATAAACCATAATTATAAATAAGTATATAAGAACGTGTTGAACTAAAAGATTTCACGAGGAGCTAGTTGGAATAGGTGGGTGGCCACCAATATCCACCGGGATCATTGTTGTATGTATGTGGACCATTTTTGATGGTGATTGTTTTGCAAATTCCCTTATGTATGTATGAACTGTAGAGGATTTACATAAGTGTGGATGATTGTCTACTTTCCTATAATGTAATGTTTCCATTGACAACAGGATTGCAAAATGGAATACATTTCCTTGTCCTAGGTGGGGTGTTTCTAGATGGTATCTGAGAGTGTATCACTATGGTATGCTATTGGATGACCGTGTTGAGTGAGAATTATGCCTACAACATAGTCAGATGCATCAGTCTCAATTTCAAACAGTTTTTACCGATCAGGTAAAGAGAGTACTAGAGTTGAGCACAAGCGATGCTTTAGATCATCAAATTCTCATCGTTGTGCCTTCCCCCATGCGAACATTTCCCTACCACCACCCTTTTTCACTTGGTTGAGAGCCCATGCAATATGGGATAATCCCAACACGAACGATTGGTAGAATTTGGAAAGTCCCAAGAATATTTGAATCTCGGTTAGTGTGGTCGAGGCTGGCCAATCACAGATGACTTGGATCTTAACTAGATCCACATGTACACCATGCTTATAAACAATGTATCTCATGTATTGGACCCTATGCATGTCAAAGTAGCATTTTTCCAAGTTGGCATATAGCTTGTGATGCTGTAGAGTGCTCAAAACCTATTGAAAATGTTGCATGTGTTCCTCCCAAGTTTTTTTGAAGATGAGGATTTCATCTAGATATACCACCACAAAAGAGTTGGTGAAGGGTCTCAATACATCATCCATCAACCTCATGAAAGTGGTTGGTGCATTTGTTAATCCAACGGGCATGATCATCCATCTGAAGAAGCCTTCTTAGATTTGAAAGTTGTCTTCCATACATCAATTGGTTCGATGGGAACCTAGTTGTAGCCAAAATTTAGGTCAATCTTGCAGAAGAACTTTACCCCCTTTAGTTGGTCAAGAAGTTCGTCAATTCAGGGAATTGCATAATGGTTCCTGACCATGGTTTTGTTTAATACTTTGTAATTAATGCAGAGTCACCAGGTCACGTCTTTCTTCTGCACAAGTAGAATCAGGCTTCCATAAGGTGAGGAGTTGGGTTTGATGTGCCCCTTTTGAAGTAGCTCTTGGATATTATGCTTTATTTCATCATTTTCCATGAGCAAGCAATGATATACTAGTCCATTAGGCATAGGTGCACTAGGGGTTATATCAATTGGATGGCTGACTTGGCAGTGCATTGGTACCCCAGTGGGTGAGAAGAAGATGTCTCTATACTCTTCCATGATCCTGTCCACTTGCTTCTACTACAAAAAGAGGCTCTATGTAGAGGCCACGGATGTGGCGATGACCATATTCTAACTATGAGCACGGATCACAAAGAACATGAACTTATCGGTCTGTCAAATGAACTTATTTCATTTCTTAGCAGAGATTAAATAAATAGCGGTAGGCGGCGCTACCTCTGGTATCCTGTATATTTTTCTACCCAAAGTAATAATAAGACTATGGGGTCTAGACTCATAAACATAATGTCGCTTCCACAAATATGGTTGTCCTAAAATAACATCACAAATTTTAAGGGGAGAAATATCACACAATGCCTCATCCTTGAAGGACTTGATGTCGTAGGATAGCCAACATTGTTGGATGACACAGAGATATCTTCCTTGGTGAAGCCAACTGATGGTGTATGGTTTCAGGTGCACTGTAATCAACAGGTCCATTTGCTTGACAACCTCTGTTGATATAAGCTTCTTCTTACTATCGCTATCGACAATGAAATGAAGTGGAACCCATTTTACCCACATTTTTGAGTGAAAGAGGCATTCCCCTTCCTCTGGTTCTTCTTCTTCGCTTGGTTGGACTTTGGTTGTAGTTACAATGGCACTATGTTTGACATCGATAATCCTATTCCCTCCTTCTCGAATTGATTGAGAATTAGAATCTTCATCTTACATAGAAGCTCTCAGCTCGACCAGCAGTCACTGCTTGGAGTGACATTCTTTGGTGTTGTGCCAAGGGATTTTATGGTATTCACACCACTTTCCTGTGTCCCTCTTCTACTTCTCATTACCCTTCTTATGTTGTGTCTTGGAATGGTTTCCCTGAGAGTGGCCATCTTTTCCATGTCCCTTTTCTATGGGTTGGGGCCGCCTTTTCCCTACTTCGGCTGTGAGGAGTTTGCAGATCCAAAGTCTCACCTCTTCTACTTAAATTTTTTCTTGATCTTGTCAACATATCTATAATCCACACCTAATGATGTGATGTCTAGAAACAACATTTTTGTTTGACTGTATCTATGCAAAAAACATCGGTATTTGAGCATCATATGCCATTTAGAGTCTTTGATACCCAATTCGGTACGCATGGTATGGAAAATATTGGTGAAATATGATACTTTGTGGTCCCTTTCTTGACGCAACATGGTCTATCTTGTGTACTAATCCTCGTAGCTTCCAACAAGGTAGTATTGTTCTTTAATGGAATCCCTGAAGGAATCCCATGTGAGGGGGACCACAAATATTACAGATTCCACTATGGCCCTTTGCCCAGAGTAAGTATCCCACCAATCCTTAACATGAGGGATGACCTTGAGGAGTGAAAAATTAATCTTTTCCCTATTGAAAAAATTGTGGACCAAAAAATACCCTTCGAGTAGATTCAACCATTTATCTACAACATTTGCATCTATCAGTCCTTCAAATAATGGAATATAAAAAATTACTTGTACCTTGAAGGGGTTTGCATGGCTACTTGATGAAGATGTGTCTCCTATGGGTAGTTGGCAAAGGATCTATGCAAAGTGTCCATAATTTCATTCCTTTGTCATGCAAGGGCTTCCTCGCGAAACATTTTAAAAGGATCTCCTACTCCATCATCTTTATTTTTGTCCCCCATGGGTTGTTGTCTAGATCGACGCAATCGATATTCCAAAGCATCGATTGGTTTGAGTCCCAACTTCTTGTACCTAGATCTTGTCAGGGACATGCGCGAAGAAAAATAAATGAAGAGAATAATGCTCTGATACCACTAATCTGGATTTATGAGCGGAAGGAAATGAATAAAATACTTAATACAATAACACCTTAACATTGGATAAGATCTTAAAAGGTTAAAATTTGTGAAAATAATAAAATAAAGGATTGCAAAACATTCTCTTGCAATGTGTTATCATACAAAGGAAGCAATGATTACAAATAAAGGGTTTATTCAATGGGTTATCGTTAGTTATTCATTGTCCAAGAGATCAATCCAAGTCTCGACAGTATTGTAATGTTTATGGTTGTGTGTTTGAGTATGTCATATGTGAAATTCTGAGAGGATGCACATGGCACAATGTATTGTAAATATGGGGATTTATCTAAGGGAATATGAGCCTCTGTTGTTTTTTTTATATGATTTTATTAATTAATGTATTCCTGTCACTGATGGAATGAACATGGAAACAAAGATGCATTGATTATGAACCTGTGATTTGTCTATTATGTTTTTAAAATAATGTTTCAATTCCATTATGTTTTTCCATCTATTAAGTAACTTTCAATGCATTATATGAATGTCAACTTGGGTGGATCTATGTGTGTTTATCCCTTTATCCCCGACACAATACTAGATGGTCTATGTGATCCTCATAGTGTTTTAGGCGATACCTTCTTCATCCTTGGATGATGATTGATATGCCCATGCTTTGGGGTTTTTGTTGGTCAACTTTGGATTACCCTTGGGTCTTAACCTCTATGGATAAGAAGGATGCACACAAGTGTGAAACAACCCAAAAAATGGTTATGTTTCCGAGAAGTATTGTATGGAATGATGAAGGAAAGAGATGAGGTGGTATCCATTTGGGGAGTAAATTAAATATTTATTAACTGCTAAGGAACATGATTTTTCTCATTGGGAAACTCAAGGTCTGAGAGTGAATGTGAAGCAATGGAAAGATAATAATATTTATATTGATATGCATGAGATCTTATTTGTTGAATTTCCTTATTTGTTGTATCAATGGTTGAAAAGGCATAAGTTTCCACTAATATTTCTTTGAGGCCACTAGAACCAATAGTTTAGGATCAAGCCATGTTTGATAGGTTGAAGGAAGTGGATAGTGTTGCACCACATTAGTCACCTAGATGAGAAAAATAGAGGTGCTTACGATCTTAGTTGGGTTAGCTAAGAAAGACAACAATAAAGGAAAGGGTTAGAAGAATAAAGCATAAAACATTGAACTAAGAATTAAACTAGGAATGATAAAACAACTAAACTAGAGTGCATAAGGACATAAGAACAAGAAACAAACAAGACTCATGTCACCAATGGAAAGGATTGTATTAGTGAAAAGAAAAAACCAAAGAAAAAGGGGGACTTTGGGTCCCTTCTTCCTCCAAGGGAGGGCTCTTGGACCCCCAAGATTGAGCTCTTCTTACAACTTGAAAACTTGAAAGAAATGGTGAAAGAATCCCAAGCTAATTCACTCAAAGGGTGATGCGAATAGCTTAAATGGAATGGTGCTAGTATGATATTGATGAGAAAAGAGGATTCCCCAAGAGAATAGCAGCATCATAACCTTACAAATGAATTCCTTGAAAAAGTAGTACACCCATGGTCTCTTTTTATAGCATAACTTTTAGGCATTATTCAACCAGCTTTGAGTGTGAACAAAGGGACCTTTAGTGTACCCTTAGGTCTTTGACCAGCCACCCAACCAAATTCAGTCGAGATTTGGATGTCAAATCGACTTGGAAGCTGAACCAAAAGTGGGTGGGAGGCCGACCAACATCATAAATGCATCGTTATCAGGTGTTTGCAGCTTTTAGTGTCCACATTCGCACATCGTGCACATGTGCGCTTTTCCGACGTTTCTTGATGGTGCATGTACAAACGCTCCATGTATGGTCATAGTGCATTCTGATTTTGTAATTGGTTGTATAGTTTTTGACCTTTTGGGAATGTTTTTTTGGTAATTTTTATCTATGGGTGAACTAACAACTATTTGGAGATGTTGGATTCCTATAACCATGTGCGGACGAGATTTCATTGATAACAGATGCCCCCTGATGGATAAGGTTAGGAGCATACGTATAGCCGAAATTCATCAATGTTTCTTCTACTGAGAGCATTGTTGTAACAAAGAGTGATAGCGAGAGTATCAAGAGCGACTCGTTGGAGGGAGAGGGGAACCTGTTGGACCCAGCCTTTTTGAAGGTGTAAAAAATAAATTGTGTACAAACGAGGTGGGCATGCCCCATGCTCGTGTCATGTAACTCAAAACATGTGTAGGACCATAACCGAAGTGGTATGTTCATGAAGCTGAGTGCAGCACTCTCAGGGGCGTGTTGATAAGAGCAGAGGACAATTCTGATGAGGAACAATAATCTAAAAAGTAAGTAATGACACTTGGAGGAAGTATCAAGGATTTGGCAGGCATTGATGGCCCAACAAATTTCAGAGGTCTTCGGAAAATATAAAAACAACTGTAATAGTCTCAAAGTAAGACCCACAGTAACATGAGAGAGTTTTGAAGTCAAATGTTATGGGGGTCAATGACAATAGAGAGCAATGATGGTTCTCCTTGTGACGTCTGAGACTCCTCATCGTAAAGGTAATGAGAGTCAAGATATGGTCGCTCTTTTGGAAACTATGTTGATGTCAACAAAAAGGGAGACGTAACTCCAATAAGAAAAGGGCTTCGGTAAATTCATTGGATGAGATCAAGGACTAAGGAGGTACATTGGCGAAGTCAAGATGCTTGGAGACTCAATACTACTCTTGGTTGGGGATATATGTGAAATGGTAGCAACCATACAACTAGTTCGAGTGTCAGGGGGATGACTAGACGTGGGACAGGTTGTGCCAGAGGCGGGACAAAGTGAACAAACTCAAAGAGCAGAGGTAGGTGACCTATAGGATACTCAGGGTTTATGGACTATGTCAATATGAGTAGAATATAATGGATGCCCCAACCAAGAATGACATGGGTGAATTTGTCAAAAGGAGGAAGGTCGTCAAAGGTGACGAAAAAAAGCTATGTAAATGCTAAAAACAAAGGCATTTTACAAGTGCCAAATAAATAAATAATTGGGGATGAGTGTAAAAATACAGAAATGGGTGCCCCATTGGAGGATGGCTTGGCCTAGGAGGGTGCAAGTTGTGTAAGGGACTAGTGGAGGGTGAGGGGCCCCATGGGTGGGTCTCTATATGAGGTAAATGAATGAAGGGGAATTCGTAGATGGGAAAACTGATTGTGGACGAAAATGGATGGTTAATGATACTATGGAGGTGCAGTCAAAATATAACTGTGATAAGAAAATCTGGGAGTCCATTGGGAAGGCTAGAAAAAGGTGGAGAAGGAGTATGTGGTTGATTCTTAAAAATGTGTAAGACTATCGGGACTCCCATCCCTAAAGGGTGAAAATAAGCATGAGTTTCAAAGTGCCAAGGGGGACTATGAATGGGACAACTCATGTGGGAGAGAGTGCTACTAGGTGACAGTACCAAAATGTAGTGGAGGTGACAATACTGCAGAGCCGGATATAGGGACCCTAAAGGTAAATGTCAGAGGGTGTGACTAGAGATGAAATTGAGATTTAGAGGGAATGATTACATGCCAGTGTCGATCATATACCTGAAGGGGTCAAGTTGGTGTGTGATGACCAAGTACCTACACACATGAAAACCAAATACCCGAAGTGAACAAAATCTGAAGATAACAAACACATGACAATTATTTGACAATTTTGAACATGAGCCTGTGTGCCTGAACGTGGTATGAGAAAATGATTCCTTGGGGGGCAGGGATGGATGGTGACCTAGTAAGCATGACTATGTAGGAAGTGGGATTCTAATCCTATGGATAAAGATAGATCAAAAAACAAGCATCCAGAGCTCTTGGAATTGAGCATGGAAGTTTTCAAAAAAAGGGCCTATATATAGCTTTAGGGCCCACATTGCCACCTCATTTGTACTTGTTGCTATAGTGATCAGAGAGGAGATTCTAGAGCAGATTCAAAGATTATAGGAGTGCAAGGAAGCCAATTTGGGAGGTGTGAGAGTCAAGTTAGTGGTATCATCCTCCTGTATAGTACTTAGATGTCAATTTTTGGGTAGGATCGTATGGATGGTCGTAGGGTGGGTTTTTGGGAGTGGGGCCCATCAAATGCACARGCGATCGATGGTGACCCAYGTGTGAGTGTGCGGATGTAATGGGAATAGTCATGCATAGGTGTGCCCCAATTTGGGAGACAAGMACGCATGGGATGCACACCTGTTCAATGCACAGTCGTGCATATGTGTGTGGTTGTGTTTCCGACAGTAGCGCATAAGTGCACCACTGTGTAGTGAACATGCACACATMTGATGTGTGTCTGTGGGWTGAATAAGCACACATACATGCGTGCCTGTGGGGTGAACAAGTGCGCACGAGTGTGTGCCTATGGGGAAAGCACCTACACCCTTGAGGCAAAGATGAGGGTGAAAATAACTTATCTTTTTTTGGGGTATTTTTGGTGTTTTAATGAGTTGTGATGGTTGATCGAGTACTGTATATGTGGATGTAGATGATCATTTAGGATGATGTCGATCCATTAGAGAGAGAGGGACTAGGCCTGACTGAGGGAGTTCGTGAGGGATGAGGAGCCGACGGTTCGTGGTGCTTTGGCAGCCTATGGGTTGCTGAAGTTTTTGAGTGTCCATTGGTGAGGACACATGAGTATATGCTGCAATTCCTAACTTCCATGTGGAGTCCAGAGTTGCAGTGTTTCATTATGCATGGGGAGCACTTGGCATTCTCTGTTGAGGATGATGTATATTTTCTGACTGGGCTCCCTTGTCGGGGAACCCTGCTACCGGCCAAGCCGGTGATAGTTGGAGATGGGTAGTTGGCTACCCTTGCCTGGGCATATTGTTCGGGAGAGGATTTCATGTCCAGGTCCATGGTGACGATTGGGGAAATGGATGCCCTGGTACATCATTCTATGGCAGTGATGACTGTGAGAGTGTATGGGTCACTCGTGACTTAGTGGATTAGTGGCGGCCAGTTGAGGATCATGCAATGGGCACTAGGGGGTGAGCATTTTTCTTGGGGCTTGATGTTGCACGACAAGATGGTGGGACGACTCACCAGGTGTCGAGCGGCCAAGTCAGAGTATTTTTCTTTCGGATCTATCCTAGTGGCTTGGATTCTAGAGAGGGTGCCTATGTTGCACCCAAGAGTTTTTTTAAACCCACCAGGGGCACGAGAGCCGCGACTACGGCGGTGGGAGACAGTATTGGTTCATCATGGGGGTGGTGAGTGTGGCCATTAGGCTACATAGGTGTGGTGTTAGATTCCACAGATCATTTTACAGTTTCCATATAGTGGGGTATATTTCCGTGATAACCTCGAGATGATATTACCTACGGAAGAGGTATTCAACCATTGAGGTATGATGTTATGTTGTTTTTTTTTTATTTGTTTAAATAGTAGATCATATGGTTGATATTTGTACGAATGTTGATGCTATCATGTGTTTGTTTATGTAGATGTGGGACTACATGGACGGTGGGTTGAGTTGATTAGAGTTCCAGTCCACCAAGGGCTTGTGTGACCACCATAGGTAGAGATGTGAGAAGGGGAGAGGCAATGGCGAGAGGATGCTAGGGCGAGGCCTGGCGATGATGATAGAGTGGTCAGGAGGCGTCGTTATGATGACCCTAGTGTAGGTCCATCACATGCTCCTCCTGCTGAGGTTGGGGGAGAGTTCGATGATTTTTTCCATCGATTAGAGGTGGTTCTATGGGGAGTGCCCGAGGGGATGTGGGTGAGGATCTAGGATGAGGGGATCCTGGAGCAGTGTATTGGGCTGCCAGCAAAGTCGTGGACCCTGATCTGTAGAGCAGTTGTAGCCAGAGCTGCGATGACTGGGAGGCTTCCCCCAGGACCTGAGGGACCTAGAGCTGGTGGGGTACCTCTGACGGAGAGAGGACCTGGTGCTGGAGCACTAGAGGCACCCTGAGGGCCTCTAGATATGTATTTTTTGTATTTGATATAGGTTGGTGAGACTGTTTTGTATAGTTGTGACATCCATTTTTGTATTGATAGGGATGAGGTGACTCACGTGCCTACGGGCGATGTACTATTTTTGTAAACACTTATGTCATTTTGACCTATATATATATATATTATACATTTTGGGATCTTGGTAATGTGTACATGTGTTGTGTGGTTTTTGTTGATGATGTCTGATGTATATGTTATGACATATTATGGATGCTTGATGTATGCATACTGGTATCTTGATGTGATAAATGCCAATCTAATACTAGGTTAACCATATTATTTGCTATTTGATTAAATTGTCTTGGAATGTGTGTGAACGTGATGGAATCAAATTTTCAAGATAACAGTCTAACTTGTAGGTATTTGTGGAAGAGGAAAGGATTGCGGACTCGGTACACATTATTGAGCTGGAGGACAACCAACTGGGAATCAAGTAAAACGCTAAGGTGATGAAGATGGCTATGATTGGCCTCAATGAGGAGACCAATGACAGTGGTGTATTCTACTTGATTATTGGTGGCTAAGACTAAACATGTGACGCTGGTGTCGAGCAGGTCATGTGAAGGTGAATAAAGGGCCCAGGCAGCCGAAGCAAGATTCTGAGTCCAGCGGCTAGCTCCGTCGGTGTAACTGATGTGGTAGGCCGATGGGGGTGGCATCTGTCAATAAAACAAGTGATATATTTGAGGGGAGGTATGGATAAAAGAAGATTAAAAACTCTACAAAAGACGTACCAGAAAAAAGAAAAAGCCTAGTGCAATATGGCTATGCTCAGGCCTAAAATTTCTTTAAGTACAACCCGTTGATGGGTTCTTTGAGAGGATGGCCTCCGGGGGAGGCCAGGATGTATGCGCCTTTAGTGAGGCAATGTTGGATGATGTATGGTCCATGCCATAGGGACTTGAACTTGCCATAGCTTAGGGTATCGTGAGCGATATCGTAAGCAAGGACGAGGTCCCCTTCGTTAAATGAGTGAAGTTTGATGTGGCGATCAAAGGTGGACTTTGACCATTTCTTGGCTACATCATTGTTCTGTAATGAGGATCGATGATCCTCATATAGGGACTCTAAATTCAGAAAATGTTGCTCCATTGGAGCAGTGTTGGGTAATAGCTCGATAGCGGTGTGTGAGGTGGGAATTTTGCACTCGATGGGAAGAGTGGCCTCAACTCCATGGACCAAATGAAATGGTGTGAAACCAATGGTAGTTTTGACTGTTGTGTGGTAAGCTCATAGTGCGAAAAATAACATATGATGCCAATTGGTCTTATGTTTGTTAACTGTGTGCCGCAACATGTTTTTGAGGACCTTGTTAATAGCTTCTACCTGTCCATTGGACTGAGGGTAGTATGATGAGGCAAATTCATGGGAGAAGCCTAACCTAGATGAGAGTTCAATGAAAATATCATTCTCAAAATGTTTCCCATGATCAGATACTAGTTGGAGTGGTACTCCAAAGTGGGATATGATGTGGTTAAAGAAAAAATGCATTGTTGTGTCAGCAGTGTTGTTGAAGGTAGGCATGGTTTCGGCCTACTTTGTGAAGTAATCAACTGCAACTACGATGTATTTGTGTCCATTGTTGGATGGAGGATTGCAAGTCATGAAGTCGATGCCCCATTTACAAAAGAGGTCTGCGGTAATGACTGGTGTATAAGAGCAGGTGGTGCGCATGGTTTGTTGGCATAAAGATGGCATTGATCACATCACTTCATGGAATTAATGCAATCATGAAATAATGTAGGCCGAAAGTAACCTACGAAGACGATTTTCTGAGCGGTGGACATCCCTGAGAGATGGCCCTTGCAAGCATCATTTTGGAAGTCATACAAGACTCTATCGACCTCGTCAATAGTCAAGCATCGATGGAGTATGGTGTCAACCCCTCGCCGATATAAGATATCCCTGATGAGGAGGTAGCAGGGTGCCTGGTGA